>CM033642.1:8716787-9015775 GCA_019512145.1 Engystomops pustulosus | reverse complement strand
GGGGTCAGCGCGAGTCCCAGGTTTGGACATGTACAGGGAGTGATACATGATGCATGTGGGACCCATGTGATCGCCCTCCACTTTGCCCATTACGCTTTTTGTAAATGAAATGCATTTCTTCTAAAAATGGAAATTCTAGTACCCCCCCCCCCCCCTTCCTAAAGCTCGTGTGTTGTAAAAGCAGGTCATTATTGGGCACATAATAGAATAATGGATTCTTAGAAATTGGATGTGACTCACTAGGAAAATTTAGTAAAAATAATATTTATAATGGCATCGCTGTCCAAAATGTACTTGGCTATTTTGGCTGCCAACGTGGAAAATATTATCGAAATTCTGAAAAATATATATAAATATTTTTATTTTTTTTTAAGGAAAGACCCATAACGTTCCTAAAACTCCCAGCATCCAGACTTGTCCTGCGGTTCTCTGAATGGAATAACTTGTATTTCCACAACAACATGTATAAGTAATGTCATGTATGTGCACAGTGACTGCACCAGCAGCAGAATAGTGAGTGCAGCTCTGGAGTATAATATAGGATGTAACTCAGGATCAGTACAGGATAAGTAATGTCATGTATGTGCACAGTGACTGCACCAGCAGCAGAATAGTGAGTGCAGCTCTGGAGTATAATATAGGCCTGTACAATGACCTCTATATAGATAACACTGACCTATCATTATATCCCTACAGACAATAGATGATGTCACAGCTTATCTCCTCCCCCTCCTTGTACAATGACCTCTATATAGATAACACTGACCCTTCATTACATCACTACTGACAATAGATGATGTCACAGCTTATCTCCTCCCCCTCCCTGTACAATGACCTCTATATAGATAACACTGACCCATGTTTTGACATCATCATTTGTCAGTAGGGATGTTGTTTAGCTTAGTGATTGCAATGAGGGTCAGTGTGATCTATATTATACGGTCCTTCCTTGTACAGGTGGAGGGGGGAGGAAGTAATAGGAGAGCGATACGCGCTGTTGTTGTTGTTGTATGTGGCCATTCATCTCTTGTCTCGTAGTGCTTGTAATGAAGGGTCCAGTGTTCTGTATCTAGCGGCATTGGTCCCGGGAGGGGGGGCGATGCGCTGTGCCATCCTCATTGGTAGTAGTGATGTACTGATGGGTCCGGGTTATCCTCTAGAGGGCCTTGGTATCGGGAGGGGGAGGGGCTACGCTGTATGTTGCCCTCCTTATTGTCCGTAGTGCTTTGTAAGATGGGTAGTGCCTACTTATCGCGGTCATTGGCCGGGCGGGGAGGCGATCCGCTGTGCCCTCCTCTATTGTCAGTCGTGCGGCTTGATTGTTCATGTGGGTCCGTACAGTGTATCTATCTCTATAGCTAGGTCATTGGTAATGGCGAGGGGAGGCGACACGCTGTGACCTCATATTGTCAGGTTCTGATTAATGCATGGGTCAGTGATTATTATAGTAGATGTCATTGTCTCATGGAAGGGAGAGGAGATAAGCTTTGACATCTCTCTTCCGTCAGTACGTGTGTAATGATCTTATACCAGAAACAGTCAGAGACCAGGACCAGGACAGGATACTGACAGGACCTCATACCAGAAACAGCTCAGAGACAAGGACCAGGCACAGGATACTGACAGGCCCTCATACCGAAACAGTGAGAGACCGGCCAGGCACAGGATACTGACAGGACCCTCATACCAGAAACAGTCAGAGACCAGACCAGGCACAGGATCTGACAGGACCCTCATACCAGAGCCAGGACCAGGCACCGGATACTGACAGGACCCTCATACCAGAGACCAGGACCAGCACAGGGATAATGACAGGACCCTCATAGACAGAGACAGTCAGAACCAGGACCAGGCACAGGCTAAGGACAGGACCCTCATACCAGAGACAGTCAGAGACAGGACAGCAAGGATAATGAAGGACCCATTATACCAGAAACAGTCAGAGACCAGGACCAGGCACAGGATACTGCAGGACCCTCTCCCCAAGACAGTCAGAGACCTGGACCAGGCACAGGATACTGACAGGACCTTCATACCAGAAACAGTCAGAGACCAGGACCAGAGCACAGGATACTGACAGGACCCTCATACCAGAAACGTCAGAGACCAGGACCGGACAGGATAATGACAGGACCCTCATACCAGAGACAGTCAGAGACCTGGACCAGGCACACAGGATATGACAGAACCTTCAACCAGAAACAGCCAGAGACCAGGGACCAGGCCAAGGATACTGACAGGACCCTCATACCAGAAACAGTCAGAGAACAGGGAACAGGCAACGGATACTGACAGGCCCCTCATACCCGAAACAGTCAGAGACACGGACCAGGCAACAATGCTACGTGACGGCCCCAATACCAGAAACAGGCAGAGACCGGGACCAGGCACAGGATATTGACAGGACCCTATACCAGAAACAGTCAGAGAAACAGGACCAGGCACAGGATACTGACAGACCCTCATACCAGAAAACACGTCAGAGACAGGGACAGGCCCACAGGATACTGACAGGACCCCTCATACCAGAAACAGTCAGAGATCAGGACAGCAGACACAGGATACTGACAGGACCCCATACCAAAACAGTTCAGAGACCGGACCAGCACAGGAATGACCGGACCATACCAGAACATCAGGACAGACAGACACAGGGATGACAGACCCTATACCAGAAACTAGGACAGAACAGGCCCACAGCGATAATGACAGACTATACAAGAACATCGAGACGGACCAGGACAGGTATGACAGGCCCTCATACCCCGCACCAGGCAGAGACGTCAGGACCAGGCACAGGATACTGACGGACCCTCATACCAGAAACAGTCAGAGACCAGGACCAGGCACAGGATACTGACAGACCCTTATACAGCGATAGACAGTCCAGAGAGATCAGGAAAGGCACAGGATACTGACAGGACCCTCATACCAGAAACAGTCAGAGACGGAACCAGGCACAGGATACTGACAGGACCATCATACCAGAAACAGTCAGAGACCAAGGACCAGGCAGGATGACTGACAGAACCCTATACCAGAAACAGTCAGAGATCAGGACCAGACACAGGATACTGACAGACCCCCATACCAGAAACAGTCAGAGACCAGGACCAGGCACAGGATATTGACAGGACCCTATACCAGAACAGTAGAGACCCGGACCAGGCACAGGAACTGACGGACCCTCATACCAGAAACAGTCAGAGACCTGGACAGGAACAGGATACTGACAGGACCCCATACCAGAAACAGTCGAGACCTGGACCAGGCAAAGGATACTGACAGGACCCCCATACCAGAAACAGTCAGAGCTCGACCGACCAGGCACAGGTACTGACAGGACCTTTATACCAGAAACAGCAGAGAGACAGGACCAGGACACAGGGATACTGGACAGGACCCTCATACCAGAAACCAGTCAGAGACCTGGACCAGGCACAGGATACTGACAGGACCCTCATACCAGAAACAGTCAGAGACCTGGACCAGGCACAGGATACTGACAGGACCCCCATACCAGAAACAGTCAGAGACTGGACAGGACAGGATACGACAGGACCGTTATACCAGCAAGCGATCCGTGACAGGACCAGCCAGATATGCAACAGACCCTCATACCAGAGAAACGCCAGACCGGACCAGGGCACAGGATACTGACAGGACCTTCATACCCGAAACAGTACAGAGACCAGGACCAGGCACAGGATACTGACAGGACCTCCATACAGAAACAGTCAGAGACCTGCGACCAGGCACAGGATACTGACAGGACCCCCATACAGAACAGTCAGAGACCTGCGACCAGGCCAGGATACTGACAGGACCCCCATACCAGAAACAGTCAGAGACCAGGACCAGGCACAGGATATGACAGGGACCCTCATACCAGAAAACAGTCAGAGATCAGGCCCGACAAGGATACTGACAGGACCCCATACCAGAAAACAGTCAGAGACCAGGACCAGGACACAGGATACTGACAGGACCCATACCAGAAACAGTCGAGACTGAGACCAAGCACGGGATATTGAAGGACCCTCTACAGAAACGTCAGAGACACGGACCAGGCACAGGAACTGACAGGACCCTATACCAGAAACAGTCAGAGACCTGGACCAGCACAGGATACTGACAGGACCCTCATACCAGAACAGTCAGGAGACTGGACCCAGGCACAGGATACTGACAGGAACCCCCATACCGAGAAACAGTCAGAGACCTGGACCAGGACAGGATATCGACAGGACCTTCATACGCAGAAACAGTCAGAGACCAGGACCAGGCACCAGGATACTGACAGGACCCTCCATACCAGAAAACAGCAGAGACCAGGACCAGGCACAGGATACTGAAAGGACCTCATACCCGAAACAGCTCAGAGACCAGGACCAGGCACAGGATACTGCAGGAACCTCAACCAGAAACAGTCAGAGACCGGACCAGGCACCGGAACTGACAGGACCCCATACCAGAGAAACAGTCAGAGAACTAGGACCAGCACAGGATACTGACCGGACCCCCATACCAGAAACCGTCAGAGACCAGGACCAGGCACAGGATAATGACAGGACTCCAAACCAGAAACAACCAGAGACCAGGACCAGGCACAGGATACTGGACAGGACTCAAACCAGAAACAACCAGAGACCAAGAAAAGGCCCAGGATACTGACAGGACCCTCCATACCAGAAACAGCCAGTGACAGGACCCGGCACAGGATACTGACAGGACCTTCATACCAGAGACAAGTCAGAGACAGGGACCAGGCACAGGACTATGACAGGACCTTCATACCAGAAAAGTCAGAGACCGAGACCAGGCACAGGATACTGACCAGGACCCCATACCAGAAACTAGACCAGGACCAGCACAGGATACTGACAGGACCCTATACCAGAAACAGTCAGAGATAGACAGCACACAGGATACTGACAGGACCTTCATACCAGAAACGTCAGAGACCAGGAAGGCACAGGATATGACAGGACCCTCATACCGCAAAAGTCAGAGATCAGGACCGGCCAGGATACTGACCAGCGACCACATACCAGGAAAACAGCTCAGAGACACAAGGACCGATGCCACAGGATACTGACAGGACCCTCATACCAGAGACAGTCGAGACAGGACCCAGGACACCGGATACTGCAGGACCCTCATACCAAAGAAAACAGCCAGGAACCAGCAGACAGGCACGATACTGACAGGACCCCCATACCAGAAACAGTCAGAGGAACAGGACCAGGCACAGGATACTGACAGGACCTATACCAGAAACAGTCAGAGACCAGGACCAGGCACAGGATACTGACAGGACCCCCATACCAGAAACAGTCAGAGACCAAGGACCAGGCACAGGGTACTGACAGACCTTCATACCAGAAACAGTCAGAGACCATGGACCAGGACACAGGACACTGACAAGGACCTCTTCATACAGAAACAGTCAGAGACGGACCAGCACAGGATACTGACAGGTCCTCATCCCAGAAACAGTCAGAGACCAGACCCAGGCACAGGATACTGACAGGACCCTCATACCAGAAACCGTCAGAGACAGGACCAGGCAAGGAAATGACAGGACCCTTATACCAGAACAGTTAGAGCAGGACAGCCACAGGACTGACAGGCCATATAACCGTCAGAGACAGACCAGCACGGATACTGACAGAACCCTTATCCCAGAAACAAGTCAGAGACCGGGACAGGCACAGGATACTGACAGGACTCAAACCAGAAACAGCCAGAGACCAGGACCAGGCACAGGATACGACAGGACCCTCATACCAGAAAACAGTCAGAGACCAGGACCAGGCACAGGTACTGACAGGACCTTCATACCAGAAAACAGTCAGAGCCGACCAGGCACAGGATACTGACAGGACCTTCATACCAGAAACAGTCAGAGACCAGGACAGGCCACAGGATACTGACAGGTCCCTCATACCAGAAACAGTCAGGACCAGGACCCAGGCACAGCGATACTGACAGGACTCCTACCAGAAACAGTCAGAGACCAGGACCAGGCACAGGATACTGACAGGACCCTCTTAACAGAAACAGTCAGAGGACCTGACCCAGGCCACAGGATCTGACAGGACCCCCATACCAGAAACAGCCAGAGACCCAGGACCAGGCACGGATATGACAGGACCCTCATACCAGAAACAGCAGAGACCAGGAACAGGCACAGGATATGACAGGACCCTCATACCAGAAAACAGTCAGAGACCAGCGACCAGGCACAGGATACTGATGAAGACCTCAACCAGAAACAGCAGCGACCTGGACCCAGGCACAGGATACTGACAGGACCCCCATACGAAACAGCCAGAGACAGGACCAGGCACAGGATACTGACAGGACCCCCAATACCAGAAAACAGCCAGAGGACCAGGACCAGGCACAGGATACTGACGACCTTCATACCAGAAACAGTCAGAGACCAGGACCAGGCACAGGATACTGACAGGACCCTCATACAGAAACAGTCAGAAACAGGGAACAGGCACAGGACTGACATGACCCTATACCAGACAGTGAGAGACAGGACCAGGCACAGGTACTGACAGGACCTTCATACCAGAAACAGTCAGAGACCTGGACCAGGCACAGGAACTGACAGGACCTTCCTACCAGAAACAGTCAGAGACCAGGACCAGGCACAGGATACTGACAGGTCCCTCATACCAGAAACAGCAGAGACCAGGACCAGGCACAGGATCTGACAGAGCCCTCATACCAGAAAACAGTCAGAGACCAGGACCAGGCCCAGGATACTGACAGGACCCCCATACCAGAAACAGCCAGGACCAGGACCACGACACAGGAAACTGACAGAGACCCTCATACCAAACAGTCAGAGACAAGGACCAGGCACAGGATACTGACAGGACCTCCCATACGAGACAGCAGAGACCCGGACCGGTCACAGGATACTGACAGGACCCCTATACCAGAAACCGCCAGGACCAACGACCAGGCACAGGATACTACAGGACCTCATACCAGAAACAGCCAGAGACAAGGACCAGAGACAGGAGTACTGACAGGACCCCCATACCAGAAACAGCCAGAGACCAGAGACCAGGCACAGGATACTGACAGGACCCTTTACCAGAGACAGTCAGAGAACCAGGACCAGGCACAGGAAAACTGACAGGACCCCCATACCAAAACAGCCGAGAGACCAGGACCAGGCACAGGAAAACTGACAGGACCCCCATCCAGAAACAGCCAGAGACCAGAGACAGGCACCAGGATACTGACAGGACTCATACCAGTAATCAGTCTAGACCAGTACCAGGCACAGGATACTGACAGGATACAATACCAGAAACAGCAGAGATCAGGACCAGGCACAGGATACTGACAGGACCTCATACCAGAAACAGCAGAGACCAGGACCAGGCACAGGATACTGACAGGACCTCTATACCAGAAGCAGTCGAAACCAGGACCAGGCACAGGATACTGACAGGACCCTATACCAGAAAACAGTGAGAGACCAGGACCAGGCCACAGGATACTGACAGGACCTTCATACCAGAAACGTCAGAAGACCGGACCAAGGCAAGGATTACTGAACAGGACCTCATACCAGAACGTCAGAGACAGGACAAGCACAGGATACTGACAGAGACCCTATACCAGAAGAAACAGTCAAGAGACCAGGACAGGCACGGATACTGACAGAACCTTATACCAGAAACAGTCAGAGACCAGGACCAGGCCACAGGATACTGACAGGACCCTCATTACCAGAGACAGTCAGAGACCAGGACCAGGCACAGGATACTGACAGGACCCTCATATCCAGAAAACAGTCAAGACCAGGACCAGGCACAGGATACTGACAGGACCTCATACCAGAGACAGTCAGAGACCGGACAGGACAGGATACTGACAGGACCCATACCAGAAACAGTCAGAGACCAGCGACCAGCACAGGATACTGAAAGGACCCTATACAGAGACAGTCAGAGACCAGGACCAGGCACAGGATACTGACAGGACCAATCATACCAGAAAACAGTCAGAGACCAGACCAGGACAAGGATACTGACGATGACCCTCATACCAGAAACAGTCAGAGACCAGGACCAGGCACAGGATACTGACGAAGGACCCTTATACCAGAAACAGTCAGAGAACAGGACCAGGCACAGGATACTGACAGGACCCTATACCAGAAACAGTCAGAGACCAGGACAGGCACCGGAATACTGACAAACCCTTATACCAGAAACAGTCAGAGACCGGGGACCCAGGCACAGGATACTGACAGGACTCCAAACAGAAACAGCCAGAGCCAGCCAGGCACCAGCACAAGATACTGACAGGACCACGAGTATACCAGAAACAGTCAGAGACCAGGACCAGGCACAGGATACTGACAGGACCCTCATACCAGAAACAGCCAGAGACCAGGACCAGGCACAGGATACTGACAGGACCCATATACCAGAAACAGTCAGAGACCAGGACCAGGCACAGGATACTGACAGGACCTTCATACCAGAAACAGTCAGAGATCAGGACCAGGCACAGGATACTGACAGGACCCCCATACCAGAAACAGCCAGAGACCAGGACCAGGCACAGAATACTGACAGGACCCTCATACCAGAAACAGCCAGAGACCGGGACCAGGTACAGGATACTGACAGGACCCTCATACCAGAAATAGTCAGAGACCAGGACCAGGCACAGGATACTGACAGGACCCTCATACCAAAGACAGTCAGAGACCAGGACCAGGCACAGATACGACAAGACCCTATACCGAGAAACAGTCAGATAGCCCAGGACCAGACCACAGGATACTGACAGGACCCTCATACCAGAAACAGTCAGAGACCAGGACCAGGCACAGGATACTGACAGGACCCTCATACCAGAAACAGTCAGAGATCAGGACCAGGCACAGGATACTGACAGGACCCTCATACCAGAAACAGTCAGAGACCGGGACCAGGCACAGGATACTGACAGGACCCCCATACTAGAAACAGTCAGAGACCAGGACCAGGCACAGGATACTGACAGGACCCTCATACCAGAAACAGTCAGAGACCGGGACCAGGCACAGGATACTGACAGGACCCTCATACCAGAAACAGCCAGAGACCAGGACCCTCATACCAGAAACAATGATAGGTAAGGGATGTAGGAATTGTATTGGTGTCGCTGTATTTCGGGAACACATATAATACACCTATAATTGTTACACAGTCGTGTTGCAGTTGTGTTATGTAACTCTCCAAGGCTCTGCAGCATATAAAGATATGGGTTATTATCAGTATAATAACATTGGTCTTTTTTCACATTATTATAAAATATCTCTTCAAGGGGTTGGCCATAAGTTTCCTGGTTATTAATGGCCTTCCTTAGGCAAGGCTGTCCATATCTGAATATATGGGTGCACATCAGACAGACGGTACTGCTCCTGTTTTCTATTCATCCAGCTTAAAATACTGAATAGAAAAAAACAATCTAAATCTTCACAGTACAAGGAGGGGTATGTGTGTGTGGTGAGTGAATAAGGGCTTATAGTGGATGTCCCTCCATCTGATAGTCCATGCACTGGGACATTCATGGTGATGGTCCCTCTATCAGGGGCTGTCGGACATGTCCTTCTATTTCCACACGGTTCCAATTTGAGTGATTATAATCTCCATTTTTTAAACCGGTGACATTGCATTGACAGCTGCCAGACTGTACATTTCTGTTTCGCTTTGTAATTCATCAGGCATCAGAGGAGGAGGTAGAGACATTGTGACCCTGACAGGTTGTCACCAGTCACTGCACACAGGGTGGAGGGAAGGGCTGGGAGAAGATGTCAGCCAGTGCTCCCATCATCCAGGCTGTCCTGAGGTGACCACAATGGGGGGATGTGACAGCTCCATCATGAATGTGCGTCTGCAGGTTAATAAGACGGAAGACGCAGGACAATTAGAGAGGTAGCAGATCCCAGTATAAGAGGCAAAGGAGTCTAAATGTTATCACCATCCAAACTGGTGGTAAAAGGGGCATGTCCTTGGCATATTGTGGGCTGATGTGTGCATTTTTCTATACAAAGATGCAGAATAAAGTGACACACAACAAAAGCCTCTCTCTTTCTTCTCCCCTTTCTGTGCTCTTTTGTTGCAGGGATTTATAGAGTCTGTGAAGGAGAAATAATTTGGACATCTTCTGTGTCTCTCTTAGCCGCTACCTGGGAGTATGTGCCACCTCTGATTCTCACTGGTCACCCCATATCCTACTCGCCTTACAAATAAGTGAGAAGTGGGAGTCAGAGTAGAAGCCCCTTAGTTGTCGCTGCAGTCAGAAAGCCAGGGCCTGTGTTAGGGGGCGTCAAACTGTTCATTTGCTCAGGGCCCCCTGTCCTAAAGGGGCCCCCTGCATGTGGACTTTTGTGGGCAGAGAATGTATTGCTCCTTTACAAGTGCTTGGTTGAAAGCCCAGATGAAGATGCTTATCATCTATCTCCTGTCTATGTATCTATCATCTATTTTATAGTTATCTATCTACTATAACTTATCTATTTCCTATCTATTTATCTGTCTATCTATCGTTTTATTTATCTATCATCTATCTTTTTATTTATCTATCTAGCTTTTTATCGATCTATAAATCTACCCGTCTCCTATGTATTAGCTATCATATCTATCTCCTATCGATTATATCCATTTATCTCCTATCTATTATCTATCCATCTATCAATCGATCTTTTATCTCTCTTCTATTCTTATACTGTTCTAATGTCAAATAACGGAGGCTGTGGAGAATAATGCAGCTTCATCGGTTACCAGAGTCCTCTCCTTGCACATGTCTCTGTATTAGAGAGGGCTGAGCAATACAAAAGATTTGACACCATTCCCCACACTATCCTGGGCTTGTGCCCATAATAGCCAATGATCCTAGCAAGTAACCTGACTGCTAGTGCTGCATCATTGGAAACATGGGCCTTCTCTAGTTAAGTTAAAGTTACACACGGGGGTACAAGCTAAACTTTTGCACTTACTGTTGATTATTGTGATTCTTCCTCCATCTTAACTGACTACAAAACTTCCTTCACAGCAAAGTTAAAGGAAATCAATTATTGATAAACATGATTACTTATAGATCCAGGCAACTTTTAAATTATACTATTATCTGGGGGTGTTACCAGAGCCCCTCCTTGCTGTGGTTTATGGGCTATTACACTGTGCTGGAGTACTTCCCACCCTCCCACTGTGTGTTGGAACTTCCTATGTGGCAGTGAGATTACATCAGGGAAGGGGAGAGGGGAAGTGCTGAATGAAGAGAGAGGAAGACATTGGGGCAGATCTACTTACACGGTCCTGTCGCAATCCAGCGGCACGTTCTCCGACGAGGATTTGGGTCTTCCGGCGATTCACTAAGGTCGTGCGCCCGATGTCCACCAGGTGTCGCTGCTGCGCCTAGGTCCTCCGAGGTGCGCTGGAGTTCACCTGGTTCTTCTCAGTGCATGTGAGTGCTTGATTTTGAGACACACTTCGTTTTTTAAATTCCGCGTTTTTTCCGAATCCGTGGAATCCTGGCGGAATTCGGCGCAAAACTGAAAAAGTCGGGAAACCCAACGAAAGTGCGGCCGCAGAGCCCTTAGTAAATAAGCCCCATAGTAACTGCCTGTGAAGCTGCAGCACAGAGGGGCTTTGGGAACCGCCTCAGTAGCCTTTACGGCTCATTAGTATAATTTTGAAAATTGATTTAAGGAAGGAGTCAATGGATAACAGATATAATAAGATTACCACAGTCACGGTGCCATCTTTTGATGGTAATTTCCTTTAAGAACTTGCACAATGCTGTAAGCCCTTCCTGTACATGTTATTTTCCCGGCTACATCTGCCCCTTCGTAATAAATATAAATGTTTGGGAATGAGTTTCTGAACTGGGATGAAATAATGCTTTGTCTGTTGCCAGCCTAGTAAAAGAGCAAGAATGAGGCCATAAATATCACAATGACTTTTATTGGGCCAATATTTCGCATTGTTTACAAGCTTCTCAATCTCATACAATTCTGTCAAGTGCAAAATGATTTTCAAGACGTTCAGCTATTTGCAGAATGATAAAAAGCGAGGACGCACGTTATTTATACAAAAAAACGCATAATGAGCATGGGAGTAGTGGTGTAGCTCCCACCCCCCGCAACCATGACAGCTGGTGTTGCTAGAAATGGGCCTTTTTAAAGGGGTTGTCCACACATTTTGATTGATGGCCATCAATATCTGCTTTGTAAGGGGCCGAATATAGAGAACAGATCCCGATGTCTCCATGTGACCTGCATTGGGATGGCTCCTATTAAAATATGGCTTCCCTCACCAGTGCGAGATTAGTGGCTTATTATTTAGATAGATTCACAATGGAGATTTGCGGTTGATGGTCTATCCTGTATGATATGGTGAAGGTGCTCAGGATAATGTTGTAGTCGTCACTACATTAGCAGAAATATTGCCGCACATTGTGTAGTATTGTATACTTTATGTTTCTCACACGCATTCACATTAGCTGCAGTACCGTGTACAACCACTAGGGCGGTGATGGCGCACCTTCTAGAGACTGAGTGCCCAAACTACAACCAAAATCCAGTTATTTACCGTGAAGTGCCAACATGGAATATTAAGCAGTAACTTATTGCTACCTGTTCTTCCTCATCTTTCAATTGTATTGACACCCTGAGGCCACCAATACAGTTGAAAGAAGAAGGGGACAAATTCAGACTCGTTGTAGCTTCTCTCCAGGGTCTCTGTAGAAGAATGGTGGGTCCAGCAGCATGACCTTGAAAGTTATTGCAGTTCTGTCAACACCTTGCTTTTCCCGTTGTTCCAAACAGCCAATAAAATGTTGCTTTAAAATAACACTGAGAGCAGCTTCTCTTAAGTTGCCTGGGACTGCAGGAAGATTTGGTGGATTTGGTCCTATTTGGTGAACTCTGTCCTAGAGCGATGGTCTGAGTGCCCACAGAAATGGCTCCGAGTGCCACCTCTGGCACCCGTGCCATAGGTTCGCCACCACTGCACTAGGGTGTACAGCAATGTGCCTAGTCAGTAATAAAGAGGCCACAAAATTCACCCAATCACTGCAGGTCGATCAATCAGATGATCAGCCAGTTACATAGCTACACAGTCAGAGAACCAGGGTCTCTACAGGTATATATCGACCTGACTATATCTAATGCTCTCCTGATGTTTTTTCATTCATTTACAGTGTCCGCTCGCCTGGCAAAGCAAATGGGAAGGCCCAGAAGACCCTCTCCAGTACCTCAGAGGACTCGTATCCAGAGCGGTGGCAATACAGGTACAGTGACCCGTGGGTCAATAAAACCATAACTTACTTAGTCAGCGGTCACCTTGTACTGTCCAGTCGGAGCAGTAGATGAGTAGATTGATATACTGTATGTCTCGTCTGTCATTTCCTGCTCTTTCTGACCTTCTTAGACTGTTTACCTGCAGGCTCCATTAGGGGGCGCTTTCAAGGTTACTACATATCCGAATAATGAAAAAATTGACCACTATGAAAAAAATTGGTATTCATTTCATCTTTATAAATTCGCGGCACATGCAAATGTTTGATTACGTCACCATTATCTTCTGTAGTAGAATAAAGTTCATTCATATAAAATCAGTCCACACCGAACGCTCGTGGTGCACCGAGACGCCAGATGCCCTGGTTTGTTGTTACACTACATGCACTACTACATATAATAGCATTCTGCATATAAATAGACAGCACAAGTAAAAGTTGTTTTTTTTTTAACTTTCATTACATTGATGACCTATCCAAGATTGGTCCTAAATATCAGATCAATGAAACAAATGGAGTCGAAAGTCAAACTCCGATCTCCATGTAGCGATCACCCCCCAGGAACTGCTGCTCTCAGACCATATTGAAGTGAAAAATCTTTTCACTCTTATATTCATCCATTCTATTCCTCCGTAGTCTACTTCTCTTCCCAACACAGTTCCATTCACGCCATAAATCTCCTACACTTCTCTCATGATCACTGGGGTCCCGTGTCATATTTCCATTGAGCAGATGTTTTTTTTACCCATACGCAGAATAATGGAGATGTGTTTTTTGTATCCTTTTTTTTATCGATCAGCATAAAAACAGATGAGCAAACAAACAAATATAAAAAAAAGATGTTAGACTCACTGGTCTAGGATATATAGACCAGGGGGGGTAAAATCCAAGTAAGTGTATCATAGAAGCACCTTTAGACAGGTAATCATGTATAATCCTATAATCCTCCAGTAACGCTATCAAACACTGCGGCGGGGTACAGTGTAATTGTCGGACAGCTGGTAAAGATGTCTGACGTATTCATGAGGGGGTGGCGTTGGGGCGTGGCTAGGGGCGTCACTGCCAGCCTATAGAGCGAGCGGGGCGGTCCGAGGAAGAGGCAGCGCCTCGGACCCCCCCTCATGAATACATCGGACAGCTTTGCGATTGGTCCGATGATTACACTGTACCCTGCCGCAGTGTTAGATAGCGTTATCGGAGGTTTCCGGTAACGCTATCACTCCAACACTGTGGCGTTTGTTCAAGCACTGGGAGCTGCTTACTTTAGTAAGCAGCTCCTAGTGCCGGAAATTTTGGTGACAGGTCCTCTTTAAGTAAATCTCGATAAGGGTAAAACAAGAAAAACGAAAGACATATAGTACAGCATAGTATCAGAGGTGTGGGGGGAATAACCGGTTTAATGGGGGAAATATAATTAGTGGGAATATCAGGGGGCTAGGAGAATAGACAACAGAGTAGATTACTGATATTGAAAGTCAGTGGTCAGACTTAAGAGAGCTCAGGAGAAGGTAGATAATTCAGGGGACTGACCAATGGGCAGCTGGGGACCCCAGGTCAATAGCTTCCCCAGAATCTGCATTGAGCTCTTCCAGCCTCTGTAAGAGGAAACCAGTCGATCACTGAAAGAACTTGCAAAGCCTGGGGATGAGTGTGTGCTGCAACCAACATGAATCCCATTAGGGAACTTTGGCTTTAGTTGCTTGTGACCAACAGGGCTGGAGTATCGGACAGCACCACCAAATATGAGCCATGGTTCCAGCTTGGCACCAGCGCCAGCACACATCTGGGCAATTTGGATAAATGGTGTGTAGTTTGGCGGGAACCCAATACCACCTAGAGGGTATTTTAAACTTTGCTTCCAGAGATTTAGAGGAGGTGGAGAATTTTTGGCATAGTTCAAAGTCTCTGTGCCATTTATCTATCCACTTCTCTCTCCCAGGCTTTGACATAGGGGAGGTCATGGTCCTTCCATTTATCAAGTAGGAGACATTAATAACGGAAATGGAATGTGTTACCAGGGAGGAGGAGTTGCATGAAGAGTCGAATGATGTTAGTTCTCCATGGAGATCCAACTGTGTTATTGGTGCGGTAGAAATGTGTCAATTCAGTATATTCCTACTCCGAGCTGGCAGTTTGTGGGAGAGATGAAAAGGTTACAAGGTAAGAGCGGGAGGCTATTGTTTCCAATGAGAGACTGATGAAGAAGATGTTGGCAAACATATAAAGGTGCATACAGCACAACTACTTGCTAGGTATAATAAATCAACAAATGAACATAGTACAGTCACTAAATGGGTGTAAATGGCAAGAACTGAGGTGGTTTTGCCTTGGATCTGCAGCGTCGTCCTGGGTGGCCAGATAAGTCGGTGCAAATTGAGTAAGTATAAAAATTTCAGGTAGATTGACGGGCTGCTACCAATAAGGATTCAAGGGAATAGATTAAATTCCTTTAATTAGGGTTTTCAAAATAGGACAACACGTTTCTGGGGCAGAACTACCCTGAAGAAGGGTTTTTCAGCACATATACTCGAGATTATACCCGAGTATTTACGGTATGCATTTCACCTTATTTTTGCATCACTTTGATGCAGTAATAAAAATGTTAGGCCTCCCAGACAACCTTCTTACCAATATACAGAATGCTCTCTCTAGTGGCGGAGGGATACACCCTCAAAATAGGAAATGGTTACTATTGTATATCAAACATTTTGGGGATTAGAAAGCCCGAAGGAATCGTTCATTCGATAAATGGATTTGGCTAAACAATAAGCGTTAGCTTATTTAAAGACAACCAGCTGTGAAAAACGACATTATTTTGCAATACCCTATCACAGTATGTTTATTTTATCTGTCCTGCCACCCAATCAGCGAAGTTATTGGCTAGTATACTGTGATATTGTATTGCTGTCTCACTATTGACACTAACACTGTGTTCATACATTGGGGGGATATGTATAAAGGCTTGTACACCAGTTTTATGTCATATAAGAACTGAATTGCTGCTATCCCCCCACCAACCCTACACCATTTCTGCACCAAGTAAATGTGAAGGGGTGTGCAGGGACTGACAATGTGGGGCGAGAATGCGCAGTAGCTACAGAATGCGCCCGCACAATGCCTGGCGTGCCAGAGGGGCAGCGGGAACATTGTATGATGGCTCAAGATAAATATCCCCATTTTTGTTTCAATCGTTTTTTGGGAGGGTTGTTTGCATTGTTTACATGCAAAACACGCCGTACTCATTCCAGATGGCATGCGTTTCAGTTGAAAACGCTGGAGGCCCCTATACATATCGTGGGAGTGAATAGGAGGATTCAGGGGGAAGTTTTAGGGTGATGCCACACATGGCGTTTTGAACCCGTTTTTGGTCCGTTTTTAAGCCGTTTTTTTGAAAACACATCAGTTTTTGACAGGTTTTACCAATGATCTTAATTAAAACTGGTCAAAAACGGATGCGTTTTTGGACAGACTGCTTCAAAACGGACCAAAAACGAGTTCCAAATGCCATGTGTGGCATCACCCTCAGTCCTCCATTCTGCTCAGGTCTGGGGGCGACCCACATATGACACTTATCCCCTATCTAAGTCTAGTGAGTGTTTAGCCTGTGATATGTTTCGGGACTCGCAGAATGTACACTGCCCCCATATTCCCCACATTTAAGCCTCACACAGAAATGTTCTTGTTGCTGTGCATTATGAAGATACACCTTGTTCCCTCAGTGCCAGGAGGTGGAGAACGAGCACATTTATCTAACCAGATGGTTAATTGCTCTGTTTGATACAATAATCCATTACGTGAGGAGTCATTTTTAGTTGGAGACAAAAGCTGAGAGCTACGTTCTGTACATTAGCACCAGGACGGAATAAAGAGGGTCATTTATATATTTCTACCTCCCACCTCTTGAGCTTTTATCGCAGATTTTCGCTCCAGTAAAACTTCCTGGCGTTGTTAAAGGAGAATCCAGGCCATGTGGTAGATTTCTGGATGACAGAACTGACCTCAGATGAACATCCATAGAGATTCTTTTGGCTTCAGGTTTCCAGTGTTTCATGGCCGAGCACCCGGCTTGTACTACTGGAGGTGTCCTCCTTCAGGGTTGCTAAATTGTTCTGCAGTTGCTCGTACTGTTCTGCCTAAGGGTGATGTCACACGCTCAGTTTTTCAGATGCAGTTTTTGATGCCCAAAACAGGAATGGAGTAAAAGTAGGAGGAGGAGCAGCACCTTTCAGTTATTTGTCTCACCCATTCTCATCCACACCTGCACCCACTAATTTGTCCCTCACCAACCATAGCCTCTGTTTTCTATGAGGCACCTATACTTGTTCATTGTTCTCTGTTTCTACATACTTTTTGTTTCTTGTTTACTTGACTTGAATATCACACCAGACATTCACACTAAACACTCCATAGACATATAGAGGCAGCTCAGGATACCTCGCATACAACATGAAACACTGGATGGAATAGTGTGGTAGGCTAAACTATTTCACCCTGCTGGATTAATGTGTTGGTTTAAAGGGAATTTACCATCAAAATCCATCATGATAAACCAGGGACACTTACACCCAGATCCAGGCACCATGACTGGGGTAATGTTCTTATATTTGTTATCCATTCTTTTTTGTAAAATGGGCTTTTAAAATTCTGCTAATGAGCCAGAAGGGTTCTAGGGGCATTATCAGAGCCCCTCTCTGCTGAAGCTTCTCAAGATGTTACACTGTCCACCCCTTCCTCCTGTTCCCTTTGCACTCCGCCCTTTCCTCTCCCTAATGTAATCTCACACAGTGGTAGGGAGAAGTGCTCTCGTAGAGTGTAACAGCCTGCGCAGCCTTCTGGTTTATAAGCATAATTTTATTTATTTATTTATTAAAGAAGGAGGCCATGAATAACAAATATAAGAAGATTATTACAGGCACACTGCCTGGATCTATGAGTAAGTGTCTCTGGTTTAGATGTTAGGCTGTAATGGCCTATGGAAGAAGGATGTATGGCATTCATCCCCAACTGTTGTTAAACAGAGATTTCGGGTTTGCCATATTTGGACAGTTACATCACATAGGAGACATCTTAAACATTCACGGCAGCAAATCACCGCTTGACCCTAATGTTCACTCCTCTTGCTGCTCCAGTACCATCTCCCAAGCCACCCTACAAGGTTCCATGCATGTGGTCTAATTTGGAGCCATAAATCTGGCTGCACAAATAGAACATAGTCATGGTGGGGTGAGCTAGGGTGACTGCGCCGCAAAATATTCCTGTGTGCATGGAGCACAACTTATGTGACTTATTTAAAGGTGTAAACATTCAGGTTGGATCAAATCGGCCACGTAGCAATCTGGACCTAGGCTTTAGCTGCTTGATTTCCAACACTTGCAATCAGGCAAAAGTTGCAGACAGTATTAAGAATTTTCTATTTTGAAAAGATTTCTTAAAGACGAATTTCCCTTTTAATATCCTCGGGCACTTAGCTCCATTCAGTTACAGATCACATAGGCCCCTGCCACTACATCTCGCTGCTTTACTTCCCTTATCCTGGTAATACATACAATATTACAGAAGACTGGAGAATATATCTCCAGCCCCTTAAGTGTTTTCTCTTCAGAAAGAATGAGCTAATTAGCATAGTACAGAATTCTGCGAGAAACAAATATACTCCTATTCCAGGGAAATATCCCTGCGAGTTTCTTACAATCCGGCTTTTAATTAACATGATTGTTACAAAGCGATGAAATCCCTTAAAGCAAAGGGCGAAGCGCGCTGCCCTGGAGAGCCGCGCCGCTGTGAGCGAGGTTGTTGCCGTCATTCTCCTCCTGCAAGACTTAAAAGGTTCTCCGCTTCCACACAAACAATTCAATTAGCTGAGCTTTATACAGAGCGATTATCTCCTAAGATAGGGGAGCGATCTGAAGGAGGGGGTATCCATTCTGGTGATCGTGCTGTCATTTAATAAAGTTTTATGTATCACTACAAACAGATGGGGGTACACGGTAACAAAGAAGGATACCAAGCCCTAACTAATCGATTGCAGATAAGGTACGGCATATGTTTCATCATTATGCGAAAGATGGCAGAAAAGTAGCCCCTCGGGGCTATGATTAGCCACAGTTGTGCACCACATTGCCCAGCATGTACACTATGCAGAATTAGCAATGGTCAACCACATTAGATGCACACGATCCTACATCTGTTTCTTAGGAGTCTCTCCCAATCTATCAGACGTCTTACAGAACTTCTGATCTCCTAGAGCACAAAATAACAGGGCTCAATCTCCCCAAAATCTTACTTTAGGGAAAAATCGGTAGGACCCCCTACAGTTAAATAGTCAGCTGGTCCAACCAATGTTACAAAGACTGCGATCATAGAATTCGGAATGTATCCAAAGTTTCTTTCTCACCCCATTTGTCTCATCTCCCATCTTATCATATCATGCCCATCTGAGTAAGGGAGAGAGGAAGCATTGTGGGGGGCTTCTACTTTCTATATGCAGTACTAGGGAGACATCCTAGCAGCTGGTCTCCACCCACCAGCTCTGAGACAATTGAGAATTAGAGAGAATGTGCAAGCGGAAATAATGTTGTTGTTCATCTACCCGCATATTGCACCTTATCCTGTAAAGGCATCTGAAATGTTAGCCATATTTTCAAAAGGGATTTCCATTAATATGCTATGCTATATGTATATGAAAACCCCCCAGGGGTCCGGTATCTGCTATCTATATTTTACTCAAGGGGGTCCAGCTCCTGCTTCATGATTTCCTCATTACTGTATAGCATGTCCGCACATGTAGGACATCAGGACAATGGTTGATATCATTGTGTTGGGATCTGCTTTAGCTCGACGACTCCCTCCAGGAATCTGTTCAGTTGTGTAACCTGGTAGGGGGTGCGAGAACTGCTGAGCATTTCATTATGGATCTGGTCACACCACAATGAGCTCAAGAAATGACACAAGGAAGATTACTACTGTCAGGTCTCTGCCGCACCATGTGCATGTGAACGTGCAGGAATACCTGGGCTTTCTCTGCTAAAACTGGGTAAATAAGGATTGCATTATAGTTCCTACATAATGCTACATAAGAGCTATTGTGCTTCATCAACTTTTTCTCTTTAGGACTAATAGGGCCGGGAGCGCAATAATTAGATCAACCAATCCTATGTGACTGACATAGGCCGTTGTTTTTGTGTATTTCAGTCATTTTATTAGGAAAGTAGATTTATTACATTAATAATACCAATCCTCTTTAATGAGAATGTATCCAAAATACTGAGAGCTAATGTTCTTCTATTACCACAAATTCATGGAAACATTTTACCAATCTGCCTGTCACCGAGTTCACGAGAACATGTTGACTCCAATAGACGTTCCTATTATTATACTGACGTTGGTACATAGTATCATAGTGTAGCACCCTGGTTCTCAACCTATGGCTCCAAGAACCTTTTCACAGGCGTCGCTTAAGACCATCGTAAATATGCTTAGGGACCGAGACACTGATCTGCACCATCTCCTAGATGGAGATGGCACAATGATGCGCCTCATTGACAGCGTTGTTGCACAGGAGAGCAGCAGAAGACCAGAAAGACTATGGGAGCACGGACAGCTTAATACTTTGAGGGCTGGCTACTGTACTATGACTGCTGGCCATTGAGTGGGCATTGCAGTGACAGCTGACTACTGCAGGCATTCCTGTGACCACTGGCTACTGGGGGGGGGGAATCACTGTGACTACTGGCTATTGTGTGGCATCACTGTGACTAATGGCTACTGGAGGATCACTGTGACTACTGGATACTCGGGGTAGGCGCTGGGACTATTGGGGGGCAACATTGTAACTACTGGCTTATGGGGCCATTACTGTGGCTGCAGGGGGGGATCACTGTGACTACTACTGACTACTGGGGGGATCACTGTGGCTACTGGGGGATCACTAACTACTGGCTACTGGGGGCATCACTGTGACTACTGGCTACTGGGGGATCACTGTAACTACTTAATACTGGGGCATCACTGTAACTACAGGCTACTGGAGATTACTATGACTCCTAGGGGCATCACTGTGACTATTGGCTACGGGGGATTACTGTGACTACTGGGGGCATCACTATGACTACTGGCTACTGGGGGATCAGTAACTACTGGCTACTTGGGACATCACTGTGACTACTGGCTACTGGGTTATCACTGTGAAGTAGCACACTCTTGGCACTCTCTTGATGGGTTTCAAAAGGTAGTCACCTGAAATGGTCTTCCAACAGGCTTGAAGGAGTTTGAAGAGATGCTTAGCACTTGTTGGTTCTTTTGCCTTCACTCTGCGGTCCCATCTTGAATGGGTTCAGGTCTGGTGACTCTGGAGGCCAGGTCATCTGGTGTAGCATCCCATCACTCTTCTTCTTGTCAAATAGCCCATTGTCTTGTTGAAAAATAAATGATACTCCAACTAAATGCAAACCGGATGGAACAGCATGCGGCTGCAAGATGCTGTGGTAACCATGCGGGTTCAGTACACCTTAAATTTTGAATAAATCCCCAACAGTGTCACCAGCAAAGAACAAAGTTTTCCCAATTTTCGGGACTGACTGACTTTCATTTCTTAAAGTAATGATGGCCCCAACCCCATTTATAAGGCAAGAAATTCCACTTTTTAGTCATGAAAATACAGAAAACTCTTGAATGAGAAGGTGTGTCCAAACTTTTGGTCTGTACTGTATGTTTTATTAGTGCAGCACAGTGACCTAGTGATTAGCATTACAGCTTTGCAGCGCTGGGGACCTGGGTTCAACATCTGCAAAGAGTTTGTATGTTCTCTCCGTGTTTGCGTGGTTTTCCTCCGGGTCCTCCTGTTTCCTTCCACACCCCAAAACATACTGGTAGGTTGATTAGATTGTGAGCCCCATTGGGGACAGGGACAGATTTGGCAAGTTCTGTACAGCGCTGTGTAATCTGTGTGCGCTATATAAATAAAGGAATTATTATTATTATCCATTTATACGTACAAAAAGGCATGTCTATTATAACATAGTGATATAATAGGGCATCACACCACTACCACATACTTGTATAATAATATGACATCTCACACTCTCAACTATAAAGAACATTGGCCGTCATGACACATGACAGGTGGACCTAAGTTTTTTTTTTTTTTAAATCCTTTAAAAATGTATGAAAGCACTGGATTTGCAGGAAGAGAATATTGGAGCAAGTCGTGTGTTGTGCTCCCCGAGGAGTAACAATTTACTCGTGGTCCTGATCATCCTTTTGTGTTGTAAAATAAGCCAGAAGTAATATGCTTCATCATTTGGAGCACGACAGTGTTATCTTAATACTCCAGAGATGTTATATATCAATGCGAGTAAAAAGGAGACATTAGTTGCCATGGGAACCCGCGGTCTCATATGCATTTTTACCAAACGGCTAAACACCAGTTAATTTAATGCTCTACACCGCGGCCTATAGATCGGCATTTCAATGAAGTCGTCTTTTCCAAAGTGCTCGAAGACGGTGATTAGACGACCCTTAGGAAGTTAATGATATTCACATCTTACATGCGACAGGGGTCACTTATTACAAAACTTAAATTGGATACAGTCATTTAGAGGCATGAAATAGATTTTCAAACTCCAGAAATCAATCAGGGCAATCGGTCCCAGAGACTCTGTAGCATGGTAATTTCAATCACCGAGAGCGTCTGGTCATCAGGTGTCTGCACCTTGGACGTGACGACCGGTTTGCCCTGTTGTGGAGTTTTTAAAATTGCAGTGGTGGTGCCGTCAGAGGCTTCAGGGCTCCATGTGCATACAGTAGTGTTCACGAGATGGCACCGAGAAACCGGTAACTTCCTATGGCTCTAAGGTATATAAGGACTTTGCCATGCTATAGTGCCTTGTCCCATCACCTCCGATCTCCTATGTTACATCACCTGTGGAGAGACACAATTGCACTTGTTATAATCCGCATATGGTCTGAGATAGGCATGGTAGCATCATCTGTGCCCATCGAAAGGATAAGGGATAATAAAGGGATCAATCACTGGGACCCCCAGCAATTAATAGAACTGATGTCCACACGTGGCCCATGTGAAAGTATCAGTGGTGCACACGCAAAACCAGCATTCTAGTCGCTTTAATGTGATGCCAAAATCTAAGCTGAGTAGCTGCGATGAGCGTTTAGAGTGAAAGGACAGTTAAAGATGACCTTTCATCAACCCAAATTCTTTACATTTTTATAGGACACTGCTTCTCAACCTTCCGAATGCAGTGACTCTTTAATGCAGTTCCACATGTTGTGGTGACCCCCAACAATAAAATTATTTTGGTTGCTATTTCATAATTGTAATTTTGCTTCTGTTATGAATCATAATCGTAGTCACAGTGATCTCCCCAGTAGTCACAGTGATCTCCTTGTAGCCAGTAGTCACAGTGATACTCCCCTTAGTCACAGAGCCTTCCCACAGTAGCCATTAGTCACAGTGATTCCTCCAGTAGTCACAGCACCTGCCAGCAGTAACCAGCAGTCACAGTGATGCCACAGTAGCCAGAAGTCACAGTGATGCCTCCTACAGCCTGTAGTCACAGTGATTACCCCAGTAGTCATAGCACCTGCCGCCAGTAGTCACAGGACAGCCCCCAGTATCCAGTAGTCACAGTGATCCCCCAGTAGCTAGTAGTCACAGTGACCCACCTATTTGTCACAGTGCCTGCCCCCAGTAACCACAAGTCACAGTGATTTCCCCAGTAGTCACAGCACCTGCTACCAGTAGTCACAGGAATGCCCCCAGTATCCAGTAATTACAGTGATTCCCCCAGTAGTCACAGTGACCCTCCCATTAGTCGCAGAGCATACCCCCAGTAGCCACTAGTCACAGCACCTGCTACCAGTAGTCACAGGAATGCCCCTAGTATCCATTAATCACAGTGATCCCCCCAGTAGTCACAGTGACCCTCCCATTAGTCGCAGAGCATACCCCCAGTAGCCACTAGTCACAGTGATTTCAACAGTACTCACAATACCTGCCACCGGAAGTCACTGGAATGCCCCCAGTAGTCTAAGTAGCATAGTATTTGGGTAGTTTCAGTACTCGGTATGCTTTGAAGGCTACTGTTAGATGGGTTGCCAAAGACTGGAAGCCCAAAAATAACATTTTATGCAGGCCTATTCTATGGAATTTATGCTAAAGGTGGTGGGGGACTATGCAACTAAAACCCAAAATGAGCAATTCTAGTTAGTTTAGGGGGGACTTAAATGTCTCATTATTTAGAGAACAGTACTGTGGGAGAGCTGGGTGTTGGACACCACCACTTTTAAATTAAGGACCTATTCCATTAATCAGTATTTTTTTTCTCCATGTCCATGTGCCAGCAAACCCAGGTCATCGTACCCCTCCTGACCCCCTAAACTATAAAGTCACTCCTGATTTCTTAACAAAAATTACTACACATACAGAATTTACACATGTGTCTCAAACCACACAGTAATGTGAGCAAACTATACTGGAAGGACCAAGTCGTGTTTCATAAAAACCCCGAGCAGTAATCCGAGAAGACGTTTGCTTTAAAAGTGCCAAAACCATAAAATATGTGTTATTGTAGGGACAAAATGTGGGAAACGTTTGCGATGTTGAGCGGATTGGGCTGGTTATCATTAACTCAGATTTGGTGAGGTTAAAGGATATTATTCTCCATTTAATCCTGAGGTTTATTGGAATGTTTTCTGTTTTGAAGGCATTTTTCTCTCTTTCTGTGAGCTTACAGTTGGCACTTATTTTTGTAATTTTTTGGGGAACTTTTAAATAGGATCGTGCGTCTAAAAAATATGAAGGAGGCATTATCCTCACAGAATATCGCTGTAACTCTAGCAAAAAGCAATTACAATGGTAAAAACTTTGCCAAAACCAACAGGACAAAGCAAAAAACTCTGCCTCTAGCCCTCATATATTAAGGTTGGGATCAACTTATTGGACAAATGGCATCAAAATGTTATAGATCCAATGACTATAAGTCTTTTCCCCCATTGAGCTTAGCGGTACTGTACAAGCCTCTGATTTTAGTCCAATGTTATAAAATTTGCCAGTACAGGCGGTCCCCTACTTAAGGACACCCGACTTACAGACAACCCATAGTTACAGACGGACCCCTCTGCCCCATGTGACCTCTGGTGAAGCTCTCTGGGTGCTTTATTATAGTTCCAGACTGCAATGATCAGCTGTAAGATGTCTGTAATGAGGTTTTATTGATAATCCTTGGTCCAATTACAGCAAAAATTTTGAAACTCCAATTGTCACTGGGGCAAAAGAAAAAAATTTGTCTAGAACTTCAATTATAAAATATACAGTTTCGACTTACATACAAATTCAACTTAAGAACAAACCTCCAGACCCTATCTTGTATGTAACCCGGGGACTGCCTGTAATTCATATTTCATCTAGATACAGTGCCTTGTGAAAGAATGTGGCCCCCTTGAATTTTTCCACCGTATGCAACATTTCAGGCTTCAAACATAAAGATATAGGGGCTCATTTACTAAGGGTCCGAACTGCGCACTTTCGTCGGGTTTCCCGACGATTTCCGATTTGCTCCGAATTGCCCGGGATTTTGGCGCACGCGATCGGATTTTTGCGCATTGGCGGCGGCTTTCACACGACAGAAATCGGGGGGGTGTAGCCGTCGGACAACCCGACGGAGTCGGAAAACCCACAGAATTTAAAAAAGAATTTGTGTCGCAAGGCACGCACTCACATGCACCAGGCAGAAGAAGCAGGTGAACTCCGGCAGACCTTATCCGGCTGGATATCGGCGTCGGACAACGCACTGCGGGATCGCGACTGGACCGGGTAAGTAAATGTGCCCCATGAAATAGTAATTTTTGGGGGAAGAATCAACAACAAGTGGAACACAATTGTGAAGTGGAACAAATGATCTCATGTCGTCCCAAATGACGGGTGATGACGAATATAATCCACCTGTGTGTAGTCAGGTATAAATACACCTGTCTCAGGGTTCTGCATCATAAAGACCAAGGAGCACACCAGGCATGTCCTCATACTGTTGTGGAGAAGCTTAAAGCCGGATTTGGATACAAAAAGATTTCACTAACTTTAAACATTCCAAGGAGCACTGAATATCTACCAAGACCCGGCTGTACCTCTAAACTTTCATCTCAATCTTCCGGAAGAAGCCGTGTTAGGCAAAACTTAGGGTTGGGCGGTGATGTGAAGCTGCGTTCCTATTCTGAGATTTTATATACGCATTTTCAAACTATTGTTTGTGAGTATATTTTATACTGAATAAATCCTAATTGCCAAGAAGTACTACGCTATCTACGTGTAAATTTCATCCAGCGGTCCGCTATAATGAGTAGTGTGAACGAAGGAGGATATAAACGTAGTGGTGGTCGTCTGAATAGTGGCTTATTCTAATCGGAGGATTCGTGAAATTGTACTGGAGGTGTGGTGACAATTTTGAGAATTAGTTGATCCGCCGACTGGAAGGAAAAGGAAGCAGCAAAGAAATTTGGAGCTCCGGTCAGAGTAACTTTTTTTTTTGTAAGAAAACCTGTT
Source organism: Engystomops pustulosus (assembly GCA_019512145.1). Classification (NCBI taxonomy): domain Eukaryota; kingdom Metazoa; phylum Chordata; class Amphibia; order Anura; family Leptodactylidae; genus Engystomops; species Engystomops pustulosus. The sequence goes on along the minus strand of CM033642.1, from coordinate 8,988,891 downwards.
GGAGTCTGCAAAACACCGGGGACTAGGACAGAGATTTATCTTCCAACAAGACAATGTTCCCAAACACAAAGCAAAGTCTACAATGGAAGGTTCACAAATAAACAGGGAGGGGAGGGGTAACAGGGGTGACATCACTGCCTCTGACCATGTGACCTGCCTCATTTACATAATAAAGAAAAGATAATTTTATAATGCTTAATGTATGAAATAACTAGATAAAGGCTGGGATGGATCCTTGTGAGCTGCTCCAACAGGTAGTAGTGACAGGACTAGTGACACAGACCTCATGACAGGTGTCCTTTAAGGGGGGCAAATAATATTGCAAGTCCCACTTTTCAGCTTATTATTTTTTTACAAGAGTGTAAAATATCCAATAAATTTTGTGGCAAAAGATAGAAAAGTTCAAGGGTCCTAATACTTTTGCAAGGCACTGTAAATGGATTGGACAAAGTAAGGCTAGGTTCACACCACATTTTTTCCCTCCATTGTATGGATAAGTTGGGCAGTATTCTGACCTACAATGGAGGGCTAGGATGTATCCCTGAAAGCGGGGATTGGAGTGAACATCGGAGCAGCCAGTGATTGACCTCTGGCGATGTTTAGGGTGCTTTTCCCGTGATGTCACGGTCTTTATGTGGAAAGTTACATCCATCCTCAGAGGAGGCCGGGGGACGAATGCAGTACTGTTGCATCCGTCCCCTATAGGCTCTAATGATCTCCTCTGAGTGTATATTTCTCTCAGCAAGAGGGAGCAGGATATCAGAGGCAACCTGACAGTATCTGTATATGGATATTTTAGCATATACCCCAGGAACTTTCCTGGCTTACACACTGAGTGTATACAACAAATGTGATGCAAATTTAGCCTTCGGCTGTATGGTACTTATCCCTAAGTCATAGCACCAATGGTCAATAATTGAGAGGTTGGTACCATAACGCTCCAGTTGTTTCAGGACTACCTTAAAAAACACTATGTAGTCAGGGGGTTGGCTTAATTCACAAGGCCATGGTTTGTGGAAGAAATTAGATCGAAACATTTTTTTTGGATTGCCCTGGCCTTCTGACCTGCATTATACAATGCTCTTCAAAATTTTTAGGCAGGACTTTAAAAAATCCTATAAATTAAAAATATTTCCAAAAATAGAGTTCTTACAAAAGAGAATGTACCATAAATATATTTGGTGTGACCACCCTTCCTGTGACCACACAATCCTTGAAGGAACTTGGCAGGGAGGTTGTTTGCAACGTGTTGGAGAACCAACCACAGAATCTTTGTGGATGCAGGCTTGCTCAAAGCCTACTTAATTCCAGACAGGCTGGATTGTGTAGAGCTCAGTGCTCTGTGGAGACCACGCCATCACTTCCAGCTATCATTTACCTGTCTTTGTGAGGGCCTCAGGTCCATCAAATGGTTGCACATTGCAGCTAGCCACGGCCGGGTTAAGGGGTAGGTATATATTTGTACAAGGAGAACATGTTTTAGATATGTTTACATGTGTTTGCACAATTAAAAGGTTTAAGGTAAAAAAAAAAAAAAAGAAAAAGCTGTTGTTTACAGATGGTGCGTTTGTCCAGAACATTTTGGACTTTGGAATTCCATTACTTTTTTCTTGGCTAAGTTAGTTCCAGAAAGCGCCAAGTGCTGATGCTCTAACCACATGTTTTGGAAGTCAACCCAGCAAGGCTGGAAAGAAGCAGAACATGCCAGACACCGGGGGCGAATAGTTTACATACTTGTGTACTTATTTTACCCTCTTCTGTCCCAAAGAGATAAAATCTGTATGGAAATGACTGCTCGTAATTACTAGTAATCCAATGAGGGATATTTAGATAGAAAATACTATGGGGGGGTTACATACAAGATAGGGTCTGTAGGTTTGTTCTTAAGTTGAGTTTGTATGCAAGTCGGAACCGTATATTTTATTATTGTAACCCCAGTCAAAATTTTTTTGGTCTCTTTGACAATTGGATTTTAAAAATGTTGGATTGTCATAAGAATCAGGATAAACAATAAAGCTTCATTACAGACGCCTATGATAACTGTTATACCTGTTTATTGTAGCCTGGGACTAAAGTACAGTAAATTACCAAAATCCAGAGGTCCGTTTGTAACTAGGGGCTGTATGTAAGTCAGGTGTTCTTAAGTAGGGGCCACCTGTACTTTACACATATTGTAGTTGATTTAGTAGTTAGGAGTGGTTTCTCTTTTAACTGGGGTCTAGAAATTGAGTTCATGGAGTTCCTATGTCCTGCTTCTCAGGGTGCATTCTGTGTTTTCTGTTTTTTTCCTCAACACACCCCCACATTAAAAATATGAATGATTTTAGAGAAAAAAAATGTAAAGTTTTGGTGGGTGAAGACCTGGTACAGGGGCCCTCCCTGAACTCCAGGGCAGAAGAGCTCAGCTGACCACAGCACTATGTTTGGTATTACTTGATTGTGGATGTCAGTATATAAGCCCCACCACCACTATTCACCAAAAATCAGCCACATAGGTATATGATGTGCAATGTGGAGCCTGTTGTGCACTGTTATGTCCCTCCTTAGCCTCAGAGATCAGCGGGTGCATGGGTACAGGGCTCGTAACAATACAGATGCGTCCCTCATGAGACCGGAACAGGCAGTGATCCTTGAGAGTGAAGAATACAAGTCCTTATTGTATGAGATCTTGATAACTGTGAGACATTGTTACAAAAAGTGAAGTTAAAAATTGTACCTATTATAGAAACCATTACATATTTTAGGGATTATGTAAAGTAGCCACAGTTACAGATTTTGTTTTTAACTGATAAAAAGTTTCTGTTAATCTGACCGGTCCATTTATAGTCACAAGGGTCAATCGGCTATCATTAGTGTTGAACAGTTGAACTGCCCATTAGTACATGATAGATATTTTATTCTTTCTTCTGCATCCAGAGAACTACAAACCCAAGGCTCTCCTGCTGTCTATTAAGAAAGAGCATCACATGACCAACCCTTTCCTTCATAATGAGCAAGAAGGAACAACCCCTCCACCCTGGGGGTTAGAATCTTGGCATTTTCTTGTGTAAATACTCTATGGTCTCACAGATATAAGTATCACATCCAGTGGAGACAACTACTGCAGAGACAGGCGAAACTGAGGAGGATAGCAAAGAAACTGCTGGATATTGGTAACTAAAGTATAAGCGTTTCCCCCAACTTCAGGACACTGGATTTACAGACGGATCTCTCTGCCCCCTGTGACCACTAGTGAAGCTCTCTAGATACTTTACTTTAGTCCCAGACTGCAACGATCAGCTGTAAGGTGTCTGTAATGAAGCTTTGTTGATAATCCTTTTTCCCATGACAGCACAACATTTTGAAAGTCAAATTGTCACAGGGGCAAAAATTTGTCTGGAGTTACGTTTATAACATATACCTGTTCCAACTTAGCTACAAATTCAACTTGAGTACAAACCTAAAGAACCTATCTTGTACGTAATATGGGGCTGTCTGTAATAGGCACAGTTGTCCTCCATTCCAAGAGCTATTGATTTGTGAAGAAATTATTTGAGTTGTGCCTTAAACTCATCTAATACCTTTGGGGAGGCAGACATTTTTTAGCCCCAGGGTCAACAAAGCCTAAAGTTTGGAGTTTCCTTGAATAATATCGGAAGAGGAATGGTAACCACCACTGGAGGATATAGAAGATGACATTCCAGTTGTTTATCGCCCCCTCTTGTGACAAGTTTCTTAAAAGCTTGAAGATCTAATCACCTTGTGCTGAGGAGGAGCCGTGTCAAGCCCCCGTCTAGCACATTCATAGAACATCCCACGGTTGGATGACTTGAGGTGGAAACAGCCGCTCGCTGCCTTGGCTTGAAGCCGCGAGGAAGACAAAACAGATATTTATAGAAGAATATCATTTTCTACCTGTGATCTAAAGCCTGGCACTGCTCAGCCTACAAACATGCCAATTTTCTATTGTCAGCCGTTTAACAAGGTCTCGGGTTGAAAGAAGAAAGTTTCATTCAAAGGCTTACGCGAAATAAAATCACTTTACAAAGATTTTCCTTCTCCCCGTGGCCATACATCGGTTCATATCCTTACATTCTCTGACCTTTACAGCTAGCTGGGGTTTTTTTCATTTTTTTTGTTCATTTATTTTTTTTTTGCCTTAACCCATAGCGGATGAAAGTTATACCGGTAATAAAGAAATGACGGGGAAGACACACTGGGGGCTCAAATTGATTTCTGAGTCGAAAAAAAAATAAGAAAGGAAGAAGTAGCGTGAGCCTATGTGTGATGCCATGAAGGGAGCGCTATCGTTTTCCACTTGTCTTATGTTATATTAGTTATATTAGTCTCTTACATTGAAAAAGAAAAACTCCAGCAGTGGGACAAGATTTTTAAGAGACCCTTTCCCTCAGCAGTGTCTAATTATTCTAATTATTATTCTTATAAGTATTCTTATTATTCGTTACACCCTTTAGATATCGATGACCTATCCTTAGGATAGGTAGGTAGTTTTTTGGTGTAGAAGCACTGAAATAATCATAACTTTTTTAGCACAGCAATAATTGCGATTATTTAACGATTACACCACGTCCACGCCATGTTGGAATGGAGGGGTACAGCAGAGTGGGTCGGCACAGGGCACTCCTGCCCCATATCTGCACAATCACTATTTGCAGGTTTTTACACAAAACTACTCCCGGTTGATAATCGGTGTAAAAATGAAGAGGTCTAAGCCTCTTGATGTATCCGCCAGGACACGGGGATGTTGCCTTCATCTATAGAGGAGAGAGGCAGACTGTTCATATTATACGCAGCATGTGGATTGGTATAAATTGTATCCACTATGCCGCAAATAATCCACATGGAAAATACATGTATGTATGTGTTGTACAGATTGCCTCATTTTGATGACCCATCCTAAGGATCAGTCAACAATATCTAAAAAACTAGAACCCACCTGCATAGAACGCCTGTTACTTCGAGCAGTAATATGTGTATCCTTTTTGTGTTTTCCTGTTGTCCTCCCTGAATTTTTTCCCACCCCCCTCTTGCCAATGAGCAGAAAATAGAAAACGTTGAAGGCTTCCTGCACACAAATGCGTTTCTTAGGCTACAGGTGATGGAGTAGGCCTATGTTTGCGCCTCATGTTGTCTTTTCTACTGTAATTGGCACGTGAGCAGACCTCGAGAGTCTGTTGTTTTGTGGCACATGGTTGCATATTAATATGCAGGTCGGCTAATTCAGAGACGAAGACCATTTCTCTACTGCACCTTTTATAATTAAAACTGTTCTGATCCTCTAGGGCAGTGATGATTTAAGGTTCGGGAGAAGAGACTGCCTGAGGGGCAGGAATTGAACCCACTCTGTTATTTGCGACCCGGGCTTCGGCTCATGCATGGAGCTGTGGAATCCACAACCATGGGCATGAGCACATAGAACTAAATGGGGACATGTGCAAACCGCTGAAATAGCTAATTATACGTTACTGTGCATGAGGCCTAACAGAGAGGTTGTAGATGGTGGTGGTTTGACTGGTCACTAAAACAGGACTCACTTTACCCTATCTATATCGAGTTCTCTGCCCCCTAATTTATTTATGGGAGCTGCTGAAGAAAGCCAAGAGCTGTACTGGGCAGTGCGTTTTGACCTTCAGTCTTCTGTAACTCAGCTTTCAGTAGTTGTCCCCAAAGACCAAGGGGTTAGCCCACATCTCGTAAATCATTTTTCTTGAGGTTAACAGCCAGGGAGCTTACTGATGGTCTTACTTTGACTAATAGGGCATAGTGTGGTTGCTAATAAGCCTTGAAGGGACATATGGGTGGGGGTTTGACTTGAAGTCGTCTGAGCAGAGTAAAACCTTGCACAGAATGATTCAGAAGATTCTGTTGGATTCAGAAGTCTCTTTGTTACCTTCTCTTTTATCTTTCTCTCCATTGTGCCTCTCACATCCCTGTTTTATAGCCTTAGTTATTTCCTTAAACGCGAAGGAGCGCACAAGGAGAACGAGACCCTGGTGACACACTACTTCATTATACCTTGTCGCAAATTCTAGATAATGTCAGGACTAAAATTTTAGAGCTATGTGTATCGTAGCATGGCAGATGTACTTCAAGGTCCACCAAGGATTTGAAGGTGAGTATTGAAATTACTTCATACAAGGGGCTGTTTTTTTATGGGGTGATTCACAATATTATGGATTATTAGATCTTTTTCATGATATGATATAGAAGAATATCCAAACAGGAGGCAGTAACCAATGCATCTTATCTCATTATCACTGTCATTTCCAAGCCGGCATTGATGCTGAACCCACTGTTGGTGACCTACAAGAACCCTAAATGGAAACCGGTAGCCCAGTCTTAGCTTTGTGCCACAGATTCCACTGTGATCCTTTTTTCGTGCATAAAATTTGTGACGTTTTACATGACCCATGCCAAATTTTGGTGGGGCTTCTTGAAAAGGGACAAATTGACAAATTAGTTTTAATTTAACATCATAAACTGCTGAAAAATATAGGTCAAATACCCTAGGTTACATAGTTGTGTCTGGAGATGAGAAGACCAAATGTTTCCATCCAGGGTGCAGGTTTGGCCCGCATGGCCCGAACCTAATGCCGGATTGACAGCCGAACAGCCAAATTGATGCCCTTAGTAACTAGCCATGACTATGATTTGCCACTGTGTTCCCTTGGCCAATCATGGCCATGGCTAACAGCTAGGGGCATCATTTTGCTGGATCAGCCGCCAATCCGGAAATATATCCGGGTCGCACAAGTCGAACCCGAAAGGGTCCGATAATCTAGGGGACCAAAAATGCAAAATTTTCAATAAATTTAAAGTATCTCCCTCCTGTACAGTGGAGATCGAGGTGGGAATATAAAAATGCTCCTCTCACTAAATTTTTCCCTGTAAAATTTTGGTCTAATTTTGGTGGTAAAAGGTGGTCCTTGTTTATCGTAGCTGTGTGATGACTATATTCTCTGAAGTCGAGAAGGGTAAGACTGATAACTATTGATGGCCAAACCGATTAGTTGTTGCACTGATCAGAGAATCGGAAGCTGTTTCGGCCACAAGTTGTATCTAAAGCTGCGGCTTCTGGTCATTTTTGTTGGGAGCTGCCCCTGCGGTAGGTAATAGGGACACTCAACAGATGCTTCCATATATGTTTCCCCAAACGGTGCGGGGGGGCTGGCTGTCGACCCCCAATCAATTAACTATTCATGGCCTATCCTGAGAATAGGTCATCAATGGCTATTCCTTCCCAATCCCTCTAACCATTTATACACCTCCGACTAACCATAGAGGAAGGCTGTATCAAACAAAACAACTTAAAAAAAAAACCAGCAAAACCTTTTTATTTTTGCAATTCCAGGCCCATTATTTACTGTTGATTTGTATCATTCGGGGGGGAAATGATCTATAACGGAGCCATTTCCAGAGATAATCAGAAGGGCTTTGTTTTGTTTAGTTTTCAGCATTGTAAAACTTGGCGCTCGCCGGCCGCACTAAATGCTGACTTTAGGGTGTTTTTCTATTTTGTAATATAAATATCTAATGTTTTATGCTGAAAACATGTGATTTTGTCCATTCTTCGCTCTCTATTTATAGCTGCGATCACCTGGTCTGTGTCAAGATGTGCTCTAGATTTATATAAAATCAATGTTTACCGGACAGAACGCTAATAAAACGAAAGTCTAAGCCGGATATTAAATTAAGTGCCTTGTTATATTCACTTTGAGAAGAGCCTCGGTCTTTATGTTTCTGCTGTTTATGCGGTGCTGTTATATTTGAGCCTCGACAGAGGAAACATTAGAAAACATTCTACGTTAAATTGCATATTAAGATTGATTAAATATAAGAGGATCTCACGTCACATGATGAGAGGGAACCTGCCCCCGGCACTAGTAAATGGACAGCAGATATCCTTGTTTAGCATTCCATGTTTTACATTAAAAATGAGGACACTTCTGCGAACATTTCTTTAAAGGGGGGCTCTGCTGTGGACATTTGATTAAAAGGGGGGGGTCTGCTTTGGACATTTCTGTAAAGGAGACTCTGCTGTGCACATTTCTTTAATGGGGGGGACTCTGCTGTAGACATTACGTTAATAAAGTGCGGCTGCTGCTGGACATTTCATTACTGAGGGGAGGCTGCTGGCATTTCATTACCGAGGGGAGGCTGCTTGCATTTCATTACTGAGGGGAGGCTGCTGGTATTTCATTACTGAGGGGAGGCTGCTGGCATTTCATTACCGAGGGGAGGCTGCTTGCATTTCATTACTGACGGGAGGCTGCTTGCATTTCATTACTGAGGGGAGGCTGCTGGCATTTCATTACCGAGGGGGAGACTGCTTGCATTTCATTACTGAGGGGAGGCTGCTGGCATTTCATTACTGAGGGGAGGCTGCTGGACATTTTATGGTTGGGCATTTCCTACCTTGTACTCGAGTCAATAATTTCCAATTTTTTTTTCGTGATAAAATTAGCTTAAACCTGAGTATGTACAGTATGAATAATTTTCTTCCTCAGTCAAAAAAACATAGACAAGTCTATATTATAGGTGTGTTGAGCTATAGAAAAAGGGGTATTATAGTATAATATCCCTGGTGTCTAGTAGATTAGTGATCCTGTATATCATTTCTAGTGGATTGGTAATACTATACCTGGTGTCTAGTGGGTCAGTGATCCTATCTTTAATCTTTAGGTGGTTGGAAATACTATCCCTGGTGTCTAGTGGATCAGTGATCCTTTCTATGATCTTTAGAGGATTGGTAATACTATCCCTGGTGTCTAGTGGATTAGTGATCCTATATATGATCTTTAGAGGATTGGTAATACTATCCCTGGTGTCTAGTGGATTAGTGATCCTAGTTAAGTGTGTGGTTTGGTGTGTGACTTTTTTCACACCTCTGAAGTTGAAGGATTCTTGAGGCATCTTGTACAATTTTGTTCAACTTGGATATCTCAATTTTAGGTGCATTTTTAGAAAACAAAACCTCTCTGCACAGAGCGAGGATACGTGTGTGTAATGCCAGCCAATTCCTGCTTCTTGTAGTATCCGATCTCTCTTAGTGGTGGTGATGGAGATATATCAGGATATGATTACAAGTCTCACATCATTAGATTGGAACAGTTGGATCAGAGTCGGCCTCGTACAGTTGTGATAAAGGCAAGTTCTTACAGATGACAGATCTCCCCGCACGCTGACATGTTTATAGCGCTGTAGTGATACATCCCCGGCATAGCGGCCGCACAGCTACAGTGACTGCCCAAATCTTACAGAATTCCATGTTGAACTTGAATTCCCTAAAATAAACACGATGGAAAAACAGAGGAACCGGGCAATCAAACAGATGTGTTAGGGAAATCGATAGACTGTAAGAAACAAGAGTGACCCACAATCTGGATTATTAGTCTCATCTTTAAAGGGGTATAGCTGCTTTGAGTATCTTAAAGGGATATGAAATGTGTTACAGTGGTAAAATATTACAAAACAAGTCAATGTACAAAGAAAAATATACAGGGGGAATTTATTTATGTGTCGCCGGCCCCGACAGTGCAGAGCTGGTCTTTTGCGGCAACAGATTCTTTACTGTGATGATGAATCTGTTGCAGCTTACGACTGTCCAGTTCTACTTTTAGACCTGTTTTTAGCTGGGTTAAACTGTGCACCACAAAATGGTGTTCTCTACCAAATTTATTTTTTTTTTGGGCTCACGGGCAATTACCCATCTGGCCACGCCCCCTTTTCTGACTTTACGCCCCTTTGTCGGAAGGAGGAAAAATAGTCTAAAAGCCTTCATTAAACGAATGCTACCACAAGGAGTTTACCATCAAAACTATATTTTGGTAATATGTAAATAACCTGCAGAGGCTACTGGGGCGTGTACTAGCCTTGCCCGGGCTCTGGGAGCTAAGGCTACTCCACGCCCCAGTAGCCTCTGCAGGTAAGTTACATATTACTAAAATAAAGTTTTTAACAAGTTAGTTTCCAGGATTATTAAATGACAGATAAGGGCGGAGACAGGCAGAAAGGAGGAGTCTGAAGGAGGAGTCTACCAGCAGATCTACTTCTTACAGTAGAATCCACATAGAAGAATTCTTTTGATGAGTCAGAAGACGGTTTTGGCGCCAGTAGTCTGGCCATAGTGCCTTCATGAATTCCTGTACTGTATATATTGTGATTGGATGGGTCGTATACAGCTTTATCTATGCGGCACTTGGAAATCATAATTTTCACAAACATAAAATTACTGTATATTAAAGGGAATATACCACCAGTTTTGACCATAAAAAGCAGCAGCCAGAGATCGGTGTAACCAGAACTTTGTGTTATAAGCAGCAGCATGACTGTGAAATATGCAGTTAAATTCCAGGATTGTAGCTGGACTGTGGTGCATTGGTAGACTCTCTTTAAAGGGAATACTAGACATTCAGATTTTGATGGTCTATCCGCTGACACCCATTGCCCCTACTTATCGGAAGAAGAAACTGCAATGATCGCTGCTTCCATAACCATGTGACATCACTTTTAGCAGTCGCACGACCTAGAAGTTTTGGTCCTTTTCAAGTGAATGGGGATGATTGAGTTTATACTCGAACCAAAAATATTGTAGTAGATTACTACAAAAGGGACTGTATCTTGTTTCCTGTTGCATCCATATTATATAAGAGGGTTTTCTTGGATTTTAGGCAACATTCACACTGATGTGTGCACGCCATACCGTAGCACGGTGGTCAGAAGTCTGTGCCGGGGTGAGAAGGAGGGGATGAGCGCTGCTCACCCTCGCCCCTCTCCATAGAGGATCATGGCGCACAGCTCTGTATTCCAAGAAAAGATAGGACATGTCTTTTCACGTGGTACGGAACGGTACGGTGCTGCGCTTGTCCTGCGCTGTACCACTCCTGTACCGCGGTGCGCCCTTTTCCAGCTATGGGGGACATATATACATCCCCCATATGGCAGTGTGAATTCAGCCTTATTTTTATTGATCAATTATTCTTGGGATGAGTAATGGAACACCCACCAATGAGCTGTTCGAAGACACAATGCAGTATCTCCAGTCCTCACCAAACCGCGGATGATACAATTTATAGTGATTCTGCTTGGTATTGCAACTCACTTGCCTGTTCACTTGAATTGGTCTGCACTTTAACCAGGTCATCCGACCGATGTCATGATGTCACTGGCCTGGGAAGGGAAAGGAGCAATGATAGGAGATCTGCAATTGTTCAAAACAGGATAAGTATCCAATAAATACGGTAAATCCCAGAATACCAATCTAGATTTCTGCAGAAAAAAAACTGTTTTGTAAAGTTATCCTTGATGAGGAAAACGTGGCACCTTTCTTTAAAAAAAAAAAAAAACAGTGCCACGCCTGCATACAGGTTATGAGTGGTACTGCAGCTCACCTCCATTCACTTCAGTTGATCTGAACTGCAATACCAAACCCAGATCGTAGACCGATGTGTCTCTATTTTTGGATGATAGAAGCCATATTTTGCTAATCCTGTAACTATTTTAGTCACACAGGTATTGGAAATACATTTGCTATGCTGGAGGCTACCTGAGTTGAATATGATTCCATCTGCACCCGTATGTTATGTACCATGGTGCCCTATGTGCCTGCATGGGAATATTCCTCTCCGCTCATCATAAATATCTGCAGCGCTGGGGTCTAATGGGACCACAAATCCGCTGTCACATTTGGTTTGATGTTCAGAACAAATTACCTGGGGAGGAAATAATTGATCGTCAATGTTCCTACATCATTGTTTCATCATTCAAGGTCAATTCATTGGTCTAAAACAGTGGAGAAGACAAATACCAGTAGACATGGGGGAGTGTCTGGTCTATGAGAATTCGTGGGAATATAAGGGGAGTTGTCCTGGAGCTCATTACTTACAGTATATATCCTAATGTATAACCTAATGACTGTCTTAAAGGGAACCTCTTGTCAGGTTTTTCTGTATCAACCTATTGACAGGTTCATGTAGCTGAATACACACAGCACCTCAAAAATTAGCTCGGTGCTGTCCCCTTAAAAACCAGGTTTGGAAATGTAAACTTTGCGTCAATTACAGGAAAAAAAATCACACCCCACGTTCCCCATCGAATAACAAAGTACAAAGCAGAGTGGTACCAAGAGGTCACGGACTGTGACTGGCCGAACCATGTTGCAACCAAACCACATAATACAGTCCCTTGTGTTCCTCTCTAATGTACCTAAATGTCATATCTTGCTCAGGCTCCTTGTATAAAGCAATTTCCCCGGCAGGATCAATAAAGTTGTATTGTAGACTAAATATTATTGGCTCTTTGCCAGAGAAGCCCTGCGTTATGGTAATGGTGCATAGAGCCATTGAAATCATGGGAGGAGGTTGAGCCAAATATTTTTTTGTGTGCCTATAGTGAGCCTGTACAAAAAGCTTTCCCTAAGCTTTTCCCTAAGCACCGCCCCCGAGGTATTTTTCTTCTTATGTGTAAAAAAACTAACAACAAAAAAGTCACAAAAAGTATATGTAAATATATATATACACACAGAAACAAAAGACAAAGTATTCAGTCGGACACCAATTGTGCAAGTTTTCCCACTAAAATAGATGAGAGAGGCCTGTAATTAACATCATAGGTAGGACCTCAACTATGAGAGACAAATTGTGAAAATAGATCCAGACAAAAGTTCATCTCAATACTTTATTTATCCTTTGTTGGCAATGACAGAGGTGAAACACTTTCTGTAAGTCTCCACAAGGTAGGTGCACACTGCTGGTATGTTGGCCCATTCCTCCATGCAGATCTCCTCTAGAGCAGTGATGTCTTGGGGCTGTCCCTGGGCAACATGAACTTTCAACTCCCTCCAAAGGTTTTCTGTGGGGTTGAGATCTGGAGACCACTCCAGGACCCTGAAATCCGACACTTCATTGCCCTGGCGGTCTCTCATAGTTGAGGTCTCTCTATGATGTGAATTACAGGCCTCTCTCATCTATTTAAGTGGAAGAATCTATTTTAGGTGGCTGAATAAATGCTACCCCCCCCCCCCTGTATAGATATTACATAATGTAGCTTACATTCACACTGCTTAGGACAACCCCAAAAATGTGTATAACTAGAACCTCTATATATACATATTATAAATGACATTGACATGAAATCATCTTGTAGCACTTAGTAAATAGTTTTTTTTAAATTGTCGCTTAAAACTATTTGAAAAATAGTCAAAAAATATAGCAGACATGCACAAATCATTGTGACACGTATTTTAGACACGCACAAATCGTTTTGGAAACCCTCTTACCATAAGATTGATTTAAATCCCTTCAAACTATGAAAAAAATTGCCTAAAATGTGAAAAATAGTAAAAAAAAAATATAATAGATAACAAATCATATTGGAAACCATCTCATTAAATTGGTCAGTTTGTACAGGGGTTAAACATGACTCTTGTGTGTCTGCTATGGAGACATTGTCTCTCCCACTTCCGGGGCCATAAGTGCAGGTTGTGGACAGTGTATAGATTTTGGATTGGAGGAGACGCGCCTCCATGTTAATTCTATTTCATCACAAGTCACATCATTGGGAGCTAAAATCAGAGCAGTCAGCAATTAATTTTAGATTAAAACTGGAGGTGAAATTCCTCACACTTGGACCTAAAATAGTTCCCGTCCTTCGTGAGTTGTTAATGACGGGAGCGGAGGTGATGGCTGTTGTGACAGATCGCTGAGGAGATCGCTCTATGCTGTTGTGACAGCAATCAATCTCCCAGGTTTATATGGGCGGCCTCTCTGGAGACGGCATGTGTAGTGCAATTAATGCATCCGGCTCTCTTCTCCATTAGCATTCACAATTAGTTGTACCGCACTGCGTTACCATGCTTCATGCCTTTATGCTCTGGGTAGATTTTTATGTGGCTCCAGTATCATGAAATTGAGGGCCATCAGTACAGCTGAGACATAACTGGAAGCTTCAGGCAAAATCTGTAACTGGATCCCCATACTTAACCCCTTTGTGACCCCTTCATAACCCCAATCATTGGTGCCCGAATGTCCATTTCTGACGTTCTGCTATGCACTTCTTGAAATTATAATATCTCTGGAAAAGCTTTACACGTCGCACGGTGGCTTAGTGGTTAGCACTACAGCCTTGCAGCGCTGGAGACCTGGGTTCAAGTCCCAGGGTCAACATCTGCAAAGAGTTTGTATGTTCTCTCCGTGTTCGCGTGGGTTTCCTCCCACATTCCAAAACATACTGGTAGGTTGATTAGATTGTGAGCCCCATTGGTGACAGGGGCGGATTTGGCAATCCCTGTGTAGCGCTGCGTAATCGGTGTGTGCTATATAAATAAAGAATTTTTATTATAACAATTTTTACTTAGCTTTTTCCATGGCATGGAGTCTTCAACTTGAAAGGATAGTTTTATTTGTTACATATTTTTTTCTTGTTTGTCATTTTTCAGATTTTTTAATAAGCGTCTATATACAATCCGTACTTTCTGCACAGGGCATGTGCAAATAGGACCCATATATCCATATGGCAGTTGTGAAGGGGTTAAAGGAAACTTGTCAGCAGGAATTGATCTAATAAACCACTACCAGTATGTGGTTAAGCAGATTTACACATTCCATGTTTCTTCCCAGTGTGGAGGGGAGAATAATTTTTGAAGTGTAATGTATATCTGTTGTATTGAGAGTCCACATCTGAAGTCAAGCTCTCTTTCTCTCAGTGCTTTCCTCTGCTTTGATTGACCTAATACCCAAGGCTTCTGGAGAGCCAGTTAGTTATGTCCATGGGTGCAGGACCATCAATTACAGGGAAGGGTGTTCTCAGGGCGGAGAACTTGACTTCATTGCTAAACTCTCAGTGCCATAAGAGTAACATGAACTGGAAGAGTTATCTTTTTGAGCTCTCTCTATATAAGTTTATTTTCTCTTGTCTTTGTTACCATATTAATGATGTTGTTCCAGAATTTAGAACGGCATCTGACATCTGCTTTTCTATAACAAAGAAAATACAGTACCCGCTCCTCCTGCTCTTTGCTATTGCTCTTTATGCTTATTACAATAGTTTGGGCAGTTTAGTTTTGGATGTCACAGTCCGCTCCATTCACACACAAAGCTGCATTTAAAAATGTTGGCTGCTGCTTGAAAAATGTCAACATTGTGCTGGAAAACAAGTCTTTACTAGCCCCATACTGTACTTAAGACAATTATACTGCAAGTATGTGGCGTTCATATAGCACTTTATAATGCGCACAGCACTGGGCTCTATGCAGATGCTGAAACCAGCATAGAGCTACAAGAAGATATAAAGATCCCAGCAGAATTTTAAATGCTGTTCAAGATGTGACTAGTGTATAAGACTTTAATAAATGAATAGTATAGTGTGTTCCTATGCCTTTTTTCTGCTCTTTCTCCTGTAGTGAGCATTGTATCTGAAAGCCTTCTGAGGTCCGTCCACTTCAGACAGAAGAAGGCTAAAGATTAACTCTGCATTTGCTTGATGATTCAGCTCTGTAAGGAGATTAAACTGTCCAGGGCCTGTCTTTAAGGAGTTACGTCATTAGACACTATAGGGATCCTTTATCTCTCAGCTGTCAGTGGATACGGGGCAGAAAGCTGATTTACATAAACTGCTTAAATAAGGAAAAGGAGAGAAAAAGAAGGACACAGATTTCTGAAGCTTATTACTAAGTAATACAAAATAATTCTTCAACCTACCTTGCCTCCTCTCATAATCCATACACCTGGTAGAATGTGTTTAATTCTGAAATCTTTGTAGTATTAGAGAATTACAGAAGCTCATAGTGGTGTCAGATTATGTAGAGGCTCTGGTGAGGGGAGGGTGTGAAGAGGGAGTCTCTGGAACTAGTTCCCCTCCCTCCTGCTCTGAGTGAACTGCAAATTAACAAGAATAGAATCTTCCACAAGGATTCATTATTTACTTACACCAGGGTAATAACAAGTGGTAATGTGAGCTTTAAAGTTGACTATACACATACTTATACTAATGACTTGCCCGTGAAATACCTAATTCACCCTGGTCTGAAGTTTTAGCCACTGCAGGTTCAGTCATTAATTATCAGTTGTCCATGGATGAGTTTTGATGCCTTTCATAGACTACAAAAGGAGAAAGAATGAGATTCTGCTCTTTATTTTTCTTCTTATTTACGTAGAGATAGAAACCTCATGAGATAGAAAAGCCCTTCATAATCTTTCCATAGACTTTAAGGGAGAGCTGTAATCTGCTTCTTCTGCAAACGGATTCAACAGAGATTTTAGATTAAATGTGAAGTTGTACTTCTGTAGTCTGTTGCACATTAAAGGAAATCTACCATGTGATTTGATGCCTTATGAACCCAACATACCTTGAGTATGCTGTAGCTACACTGATGCAGAAACATACCTTGTTTAATCCCTGAGCTGAGTGGTTTTGCTGAAAAAACAATTATAAAATTATGATAATGAGTCTCTGTCGCTTCTGTGCTGGTGCTCGGAGCTTCTCCTCTCCCATTAAGTATGCACTGCTTCATAGGATGATGTAATCACTGTACTGTGCCTGACAGGCAGAATAATCAATCGCTGCACCATCACCAGCTGCTCTGTATGAGTGATCCAGCTCAGGTTGATTAATCCTGTCTGGGAAGTTTGGTAAGCTCCTTGTAATGGGTGCAGGCTGGATCCCACTCAGCTTTTCCAAGGTCCTGAATGTTCTAATTGTTTTTTCTGCAAAACCACTCACCTCAGGGGTTAAACAAGATATATTTCTGCATCAGTGTAGCTACAACATTCTCAAGGTCTGTTTGCTTCATAACGCATGAAATCAAACGGTAGATTTCCTTTAAGTATCTGAAGCTGTTATAGTTGCATCCACACTAGTCTTATCATCTTTTTGCGTTTTTTTTTTTTGTGCAGAATTGGGTGGAGAAAGCTGAGAAGCAGACGCTGTTATCAGATACCCTGGATTTGTCAGAGCTCTTTCATCCAGACACTTTCCTTAATGCTTTACGTCAGGAAACTGCAAGGTAAGACATAGCTGCTCTGCAAACTGCAGCCTAGGAGGAACAACCAATGGGATTCTAGCACACATTTTTTGAAGTGTATTTAAAAAACAAAAGTAGCAATTTTATTGGTTGCTGTGGGTAATAGTGTGCACCCTTGTTTGGTTGGAGTTTTCACTTTACCATCTGGATTTGAGTTTTGATATTTTTTTCTTAGTGGAGTAGACTACACCGAAAAATTTGGTAAAATACAGGAGCACCCTACTATATTTGTTATGCTAGTATACTTTAACCCCTAAAGCGCCTGGCCCTTTATTATTTTTGTGTTTTCTGCTGGGAAGCTGTAAAAAAATTCCAAATGCACCACAACTGCCATAAAAACACACCTTCTTAGGGGCTTCATATTTATGGCTTTCACTGTTCAGTCCATATGACAACTTAATTCTTTGGGTCAGTATGCTTAGTTAGATACTATATATATTGTTTTTGTGATGTTTTAGCACAATAAAAATATTTAAATCTTTCAAACATTTTGGTGCTTTGCCATGTTATGATGCCAATATGAATTTTTCATACTTCCATGTACAGACCTGTGTGAGTTCTTTTTTCTGGGGGATGAGCTGACTTTTTAATTGAGATCATTTTGGAGACTGTACAACTTTTTGATCGCTTTTTATATAATTTTTTATATAATAACAAAAAATTTATGTGTGTCAAAAAAGGTAGGGATTATAAGAATATAAGACAAGGGAACTTTTTAGCAAGATTTTTTTTGCTGGGTGGGTGGGGATGACAACCCCACATGTATTGCCTGTCTAGTTGACTTCCTTAGGGGTGCTAAGTGCATGGGGATAAAAAACCTTTTATATGTTCTCCAAGCTCTGGATGAATTTGCAGCTTGTGTGGGTAAGCATATGTCTGGGTCCCACAGACAGGAAGTGGAAGTGGTGTGCAGTCCATAAACAGGAAATGGTAGTGGTGTATGGTCCATTAACAGGAACCGGGAGTGGTATTCAGGAAGTGAACTATTGTACATTTTTCGTACATGTGTATTGTAATCTATTATTGTCCCTGGATGGGGTTGAGGGTCACACATGACTTACATGTGTTATTAGATGTTCGAACGGGAAGTAGGAGTGCTTTATGGTCCATAAACTCGAAGTGGAAGTGGTTTGAGGTCCACAAACTGGAAGCGAGAGTGGCGTGCGGTCCATAAACAGGAAGTGGTGTATGGTCCATAAACAGGAAGTAGGAGTGATGTATGGTCCATAAACAGGAAGTAGGAGTGATTTATGGTCCATAAACAGGAAGTAGGAGTGATGGATGGTCCATAAACGGGAAGTAGGAGTGATATATGGTACATAAACAGGAAGTGGGAGTGATATATGGTCCATAAACAGGAAGTGGGAGTGGTATTCAGGAAGTGATTTATTGTACATTTCCCCGTACAAGTGCATCATAATCTATTATTGTCACTGGATTGGGTTGAGGGTCACACATGGACAGACGTATTTGATAATAAGATACAGAGGTATTTTAGTGAATCTTAGGTCTAGGGCTTCGGGGATCTCCTGGTCCACCAAATAAACTCATCTATGAATAGTGCCCTATAAATCAACCATTTGAAACCATTTTTTGTTTCATCAAGTTTTACTTCTTTCAAATATATACATGTATTTACATCAATTCATTTTCATTTTCTTAAATCTTCTTATATATTACAACATTTTTTCGGCTAGTGTACGTACGTCCTAGTGAGTGTGCTATCACATGAATTTTAGAGATATAAAGAAATTCACCTCATTTGGCGTTCTAGTAGTTTTTTTCTTCGCAACACTCACATGTTTGGAGGCCCCAGGGCTGAGACTGCCTTGTCTCTGACTGTTGGACAGAGTGGTATCGTCCACCTGCTGTGACGTTTCGAGGGACATGCCCCCTTCCTCGTCTATTCATAGTTGAGGGTCACACATGCCTTACATGTGTTTTTAGATGTTTTTTATTATGTCTGTGCTTCATGCACATACAATTGTCTTTTTATAGTTTTTTTTGTTAGTTTTTTTATGCCTCGGAGTCTTGGAGAGACTCCTGGTCATCATAGCAACCAATTGGCTCCCCTCTCCCATGCGTCACCATCATTGCTACTAAACAGTTAACGGCCGCGATAGTGCGGGTTTTAGGGGCTACTAGTTGCTGCATAATGCCGCACACACCATCTGTGTGCGGAGAGGAGCCAGCCCGGGAGGAGTTAACCTTCCATTTCCCTATTGTGAGCTGTCTAATAAGCCTGACTGCTTGTCAAGAGCCCTCCTACAAGATAATCCTGTGTTACTACTCCCTGTGCGCTGGGTAATGTTATGGCTAATGGGTGCATCTTCTCCTCCATTTATAGACGCATCACATATCGGCCATGCTGCCTGTTACTGCAGATGTGTGGCTCAGAGATGCGGTCACCGCCATGTTTACCTTGTCATGTTTTATGTCCCCCTAGAACAATGAACTGCTCCATGGATAACCTGAGATTTGTGGCGTCTTGGAAAGGGAGGATTCATGATGCAAAGCTCCAAGTCAAGGTAATAAAACACACAATAAACATCTTACAAGGTGATGAAAACGTTACGTTCAGGCCGCTCGTCCTCCTCATCGGTATTCAGTTCAGGACGATGCATAATAAAACCAGAAAGAAGAAATACCGTAAAACCTCAGCCATGATTTACCTCTCCCGTGTTCCCCCGATTAGGCAAACAGCCTGTTGTGTTTTCTTTGCATCATTTGCACACGGTGCGATGTTGTGTGCGACCTCTGTACAAGGCAGCAATTAAATTAACAACCCACAGGATCAGCGCAATGGCCGCCGTCTGCCTCCATTCAGAGCCACACAATAATAAGCTCCGCTACCTGAAATGTCAGCAGTTCCGCTACAGGAGCTTCCTTATACTCAGTCACACTTGTGTAGATCAGCGGGTCTAGGCATGGATAGCCAAAGTATCTGCAGAACATTCTGATGGATTGTTCTCATACAGCCAGTGCTGGACGTGACGGCCCGATTCATAGGGATTCTGTGGGAGATAAGTGTACAGCCTGTAAAACTACATCAAGGAGGGACTCTAGTAACACCACCAGGAGCCATTCTGTCTAATTAGAATAATTTTGAAAATAGAATTTACGTGGAAGGTCATGCATAACAAATAGAAGTGATTTTGATTGTTTGTAGATCATAGAACCACAACCCTGCAGCATTCTGAAAGATGAAATTTTTAACTTTATATTGACAAACAGAACCATGGTTATAGGCGCTATAGAGGCCAAGATAAGGGCTGGAAGGCTGCTTCCGCTCCAGTCTCTAAAAGTGACTCATCTCAGGCAATTTCTGACTCTTTGCTCATTTTCACATGACGTGGAGCTTTTTGTTTTTAAAAGAAGGACTGGTGAAGTACATATGAAATGGGGAAAGAGATTACATTTACCATTAAATTAACAGTTAAATGTACAGACATATATTTACATTGAGCTTCTGGCGCCAGCTAACGACCGGATCCAGCGCCAGAAGCAGCGGATGTCAGCTGACACCCTTCTGAAACCCCCCAGATCAGAGCTGCCTCCCATTACGGGTGTAATTGTACATTACACCCGGTGATCATACCCCCCATGCCACTTACCTGAAGATCCTCTTGAGGGCAACCCCAAGGTCTCACGAGTGCCCCAGGACTGCCCAATCCTTCAGTTAGACCCCTTCTGGGTCTGACCGTAATCTGTCTGCGCATGCGTCTGCTTACATTAGTATTGTAGTGCAGTGTCTTGGACTTAGACTAGAACCTATGATGCTCTGATCTCTGGTTTAAGGGTATATAAAGTAAAATAAAGTCGAAAAAAAGGGAAAGTAGAATCTCAAAATTCTGTGGATATGTTAAAGTGTTCCGAAGCTATTACCACTTATAGTGACAGAAGCATATGGGGGGGGCTCTATTCAGGAAACTGTAAGGAGTCACTGTTGCCTGGACATCATTACTTGTAGATGTACTTTACCTTTGGGACCACCTTTTAATCGAGGAGGGGTCATCCCAGTGTTACTAATGACTGTACACGTATAAAGATCTGTATTTTATGTGATGCTGAATGTCCCAGTATATAGAAGGACATCATTGTGCACATAACAGGTTGGTGGGCACATGAGGGACACAAGGTCAGGAAGATCAGGACACTGGGAAAGGTCAACAGATTCCATCTGCATCCATCCCATCATCACAGTTAAGCGCAACAGGTTCACAAAGACAGGAACTGGTGTGGAAGAACACAAAGCTGCGGAACATCTGCGGGGTCTTCCAGGGATATCATTGTGCAGATTGCATCCTGTTTGAGGTTCTACAGGGACTTTTCTCCAGGACAGGACACCCATTACACAAACGTCTCCTCTCCTATGACGTCAATGACAAGTACGGGGCAAAAAGGGATAATAATTCCTCTGCATCCGAGCTATAAAAGCAATTAATGGAAAGCCAATCCTTGGAGTTTTGCGCACATCACTCGCCTGTTGATTGCTAGTTCGCCTCCATTGTTCTACACTGGGTGTAATATTCCCCGTGAAGTGATATTATTTATTTTGGCCTCGTTTGCGCTTAGATTTAGCATTGTTCCGACACACCAAATTGTGTTTAACGACATTGTTCCATTATTGCACGCCTTCCCCGTGAATAGCTGAATTTCTAAGCAGAACAATTAGAGTATAATTAAAGGAAGTTGATTGATGATAATAGCTTCTCATTGAGGTGTCTTTAACCCCGCCATTATTCCTAAGCCATCCTATTAACTGGACTCCGGTGCACGGGTGCCAATCTATTAGCACCGCATTGTAAGTAATGAAATCCATTCATTCTCTCTTATCATGGCTGGAAAACAGTGGAGACTGGAAGACCCAGCATCGCCCGCTCATACGTGGCAACTCCGACTTCTCCGCCGCTTTGTATTTGTCTCATTATACAGTCAGAGTTATCAGGGCGATTTATAGTTTGCTGAATTAATAACTTGATATTAAATATTGATGATCGCGGGAGGAAGGAAGATAAAGATGTAATATAATACAAATAATGCGGCTGTCTTCTTTACTTCTCTATGAGTATTACCTTAAAGGGAACCTGTCAGCTTCTGCATCACATGTAAACTACACATATGGCCTTGTAGGCAAAGTGTCCTGCATCACGAGCAATGCCTTTGTTTAGGTATTCTGTGGCCTGATTGCAGAGAAATCTTTATTTTTCTTAATATGCAAATGAGAATTTAGGTGCCCCATGAGTGAGGTCCGGTCTCCTGTCTAATGCCACAGGGGTGGCTAAACACAAAGGCTGATTGGGAGGTAAAACTGGCAATAAAGGGTGCACTGAAAACAACAATAAAAGCATTACTTACCTCCCAGTTGTGAGTGGTCCCATGGCTTCCTATGTTATCCAGGCCGCAGGTAGGTGTGATGATCAAGCACACCAGGGTCATAGCGAGGCTCCAAGGAGAGGTGCCATATCTCACATTGATTATTTTCTGAGTTTGCTGGCACTTCATGGAGTGGTGGAAGTGCCAAGGCAGAGGTTGGGCCCCTCCACCTCCGCACCCCCTGCAACTGTGATCATAGGCCCCTGGTAGTAGTGTATGAAAATTCTATACACATATTAAAAATAAGATCCAACATATTATTTAATCACTGTGGACCACACTTGCTGTGGATTCCTTCTTCATAGTAACCTCTCAGAGACCATGGCCATAAATGACCACGGCATCTGAGAAGGTTGAATGTTGCATACATGCATTGTGGATATCATTAAAGGGTATTGAGCACATGTGAAACTCTGGGAATCAAATTGAGCTCATTCCAGGAAACTGGTGCAACACAACTAAAGTCTTTTTAAATTATGGAGGATGTTCTATGGTGGATGGGCAATGAGCGGCACACAGTGGATTTTATGTAGAACGTCTACGTTCAGGATAGTTTAGTAATGGGACAGTAATGAAGACCGAATGGTGGGGAGCTAGTCTATTATCCTGATGGATATCTACTCCAATACACAGATACATGTATTCAGCCATCTGCATTAGTCCAAGGCTCCCATGATAACATTACACAGTGTTTCAGTAGTGCACCCTCACTACTGGGCTTGTAACCTGAAATGTTCAATCTTGGAGATGAGATGTTTAAAAACATTTTTATTTTATGTTTCTACATTTCTTCTTCAAGTCTTTGTTGTAGACACTTCCGTCCCCCGTGTCTTTCCTCTGTATCCACACTGTATTATCTCCATCCTCCTGTGCCCAGGACCTGCGAGTACTGCACCATGGGCTGGGGTGGGACATTTCTCAGCTTTCTTTATGACATTAGTGAATTCCAGGGATTAGGAATCTCGGAGGTGTTTGTTGTGTGGTTGTGTTTCCTCTTCTCACACATCCCGCTGCATTCCCGGCCTTCCTGTTATGTAGATGTGTGCCACCCTGGCACGTAATAACCACCCACTATGGAGACAGACGCCTGCAGCTGAGCTTCTCCTGTGTTTCCTT
Source organism: Engystomops pustulosus (assembly GCA_019512145.1). NCBI lineage: Eukaryota > Metazoa > Chordata > Amphibia > Anura > Leptodactylidae > Engystomops > Engystomops pustulosus. The sequence goes on along the minus strand of CM033642.1, from coordinate 8,965,382 downwards.
TCATAGATAAGCGGATTACAGCTGGAAGGATGCTGCTTTGATGGAAACCATCTTTCGGAAAATCAGCACGACTCTCCCAGCGTCTCAGTGGTGCCCCCTTGTTACATGGCCTGGATATCGCAGGTACTGAGGAGTGTATTGCTGAGATCCTCTCCTATGTTTCATTCTGTGTCATTTTCGCACTTGTCTGATGGTTAGGAATTTTGACAGAATTCTGACATTGTAACATATAGATTTGGTAGAATTTCGCTAAGATTCTCCGGTCCTCTGGAAGGGACCCTATCCCGTCAATAACCTAGAGTGTAAATCCAGGCACACTGATAGGCTCAAAAATTTGTCTTTTTATTTGTGAGGTTCACAGTAAACAAACAGAAGTGACGTTTCGGTCTGTTATAGACCTTATTTAAAGGAAATATAGCCGTTTTCAGGGTGATACCACTACTACTTGTATCTTTGTGCAAACCTGTAAAATAAGTGAGAAAAATGTTTTATGAAAATATTCAAATGAGCGTTTGGTGCTCTAGGGAATAAGCACTTTCCTCCAGGGCGCCCCGGCAATAGCTAATTATGCACGCCTCCTTCATTAAATATGCACTCCTAGCTCCCATGGCGGAGCGCCGCTGACTTCAGCCATCTCTCAGCTTAGCCTCGCGCAGCCGCACATTGCAATAAGGATCACGACCGCGCATGTGCGAGACTTTGTCAGCTGTATGTGCGGTCATGATCCTCACTGCAATGTGCTAAAAATAAGACAAAAAGTCAAGTTTCCATCTCCAAGCTTAGAGGGGTTTTCCCACTAAACAAGTTAGGCCCTATGTCGATCGGTAGGGGTCTCCATCAGCTCCAGAGAGATGAACGGGATAGTCCCCGGCTTTCATGGTCATCTTGGGGAGCGACAGGGGTCCAACTGTGGTACATTGGACCCCCGTTCTTGTGATCTGTGGAAGTCCGATCACTAAGACCCCTACTGATCAGCAAGTTAGGCCCTATCTTGTTTTGTGGGAAAACCCCTTTAAACTGGAAAACCCCTTTAGGCCCCACCCACTTTTGAGGAATGTGGTATAACATTGTATCTCAATGTTACGGTGTTTGCTCTGCCACAGCCTCTTTTAGGAAAGTTGTCCCATCAACCTAGTTAGATCCAGTTCACACCTAAATTCTGACCTACGTTATTGTCTTCCACCAGTAAAACGGTAATAACGGAAGTCTATAACAAATCCGTTAAAATGTCTGAGGATTTCAATGGACTTGTCACTGTCCATTTGCACCACTCCCATTAAGTTTCTGTTATTTGAGCAGAAAATTAGATGGGATCTGCAGCGCTATTTTTTTCAGTCTCAAATAATGGGAGTCTGACAGGAGTGGTGCAGAGGGACACTGACGGAAGCCATTGAAATCTAGGGACATCTGAATGGATCTGTTAAACTTATCATTGTTTTAGTGATGGATCTTAATAACGGAGGTCCGAATGCAGATGTGACCCGGGCCTTAGACCACCCCCAGAATAGCAGAGGATTGTCCCAGTGGTGGAGGATTCTCGTTCAGATAATGGAGATTTATCTAGCAGCCATGTTACATGTTAACTCTTAAAGGAATGGGCTGTTGTAGTTTGAGGAACTTCAGATTCTTCTCTATGATAATAAACCCCCCGCATCCCACCACTAGTGCTCGGTAGTTATAGATCTCTATGTAACTGGACTTCTTATGTCTTTTCCCAGCAGTCCACAGGAATCTACTCCCCGGACGAGTGCATTTCCCTTCCCGTGTACACCAGTGCCGAGCGGGATCGCGTGGTCACTAATATAGATCTGCCATGTGGTGGAAACCAGAACCACTGGATCCAATGCGGAGCTGCTTTGTTTCTGAAGAATCAGTAGAGGTTCTATTATCTGGTGTAAATACATAGATATGATTATATTTTATACGTCTGTTATGTGTCATTATTGTGTATGTAATTGTATTTAGATTTATATGAATTAAAAATCTTTCTGCATTGTGTATGAAGCCTTGCGTATGTTCAGACTGCTCAGCTGTAGGGTTACATGCTGTTACATCATCCAGATGATGGGGGGTTCACAGGTATAGACATGGGCCACAACACTACTCCATCTAGAAATAATTGCACTAATGAGGAGGAAAAACACAGCAACTGTGCTGCCAGGCTCTGTTCAATCCCAGGTCATGCCACAAGACTTCCAGTTTAACCTTTCCCATCCTGGAAAACTTATTTGCATATTCTCTTTCCCAGACAGTCCATCTCTAGAATTTATTTACATACAGCTGTATTTATGTAATGTACAGGCTAATTAGCATAGTTTTAACAGTTGATTTTAGAAGTAAGGAAGCCATGTATAACAGATATAAGAAGACTACCATAATCACAGTGCCTGGATCAATGAGTAAGTGTCCCTGGTTTGTTCATTCTTGATTTTGATTGTTGATTTACTTTTAAGTGTAACTGTAAAGTTATTGACAAAAATAGTTTTAGCACAGCTGGGGAGAGCCTTCGACAAGAATTCCAATGATACCTGCAACATGCTTCTGGCTTCTTCTTATCCCAATATAAAGGGCTAATAGATATATGAGGCTAACTGTAAAATCCTCTCAGTTTTTCCTGAAGTGGGCGGGACTTCCTGGTTGTGACATCAGCTATGTGCAGTGATAGTAGTCAGGGCATTCACGTGAACATGCACAAACAGCTGAGCCAATCAGGATACAGAATCAGTGTTAGTGATTGTACAGAGATCTAGTGCAAGAGCAAGGCAGGGAAGATGCAGAGCACTGGAGCGCTGCTCCACAATCTACCACATCACAAAGAAAAAGAGATATTAAAACCTATCCAACTACACTATAAAACATAGGAATAAAAAAATGAACAAATGGCAGCATCACAGTATGTGTACATATATACATATATATATATATATATATATATATACACACACACACACACAATGAAAGTGTGTTTACATGTGGCAGTAACAGCTGATAAGAGGATATTTGCCTGATTACATAGCTGTTAACATTGTGTTTACCAAACACATGCTCTAACACAATGTTAAAAATGTGTTTTGTAAATGCAATCTTAATACATGTGTTAACATAATGTTAACAAATGCATATGTTGACATTGTGGCACCATGTGTTACTGTTGTGTAAACACATGGGTTTGTTAAACACAATGTTAACCGGTATGTATCAGGCGAATCTCCTCTTCTCAGCTGTTCTGATTTTTTTGTCATTTTACTCTATGGAAGTTGCCGTCTATCTGCAGACCTCCACTTTCCTGTGGAAAGAGATGTGCTCAGAGAGGTTTCCCTGTATATATCCAATGCTGTGTGTGCAGGATCTGATATCATTTAGTAGAACTATTGGGGAACCCGAGCTCTGACTTTAATTTCTGCATTCATATACATTTCTACTATATTCAAACACAAACAGCTCTGCTACATCCCATTCCTGGTATGTAATTGGATGATCTGAAGCATGTGATCAGTCACATGCTTATGACATCACTGCAGGTCCTGGAGCTTTTTAGATGCTGCCGGGACTTAATGTCCTGCTGCTGATTCTGAGAGTACATGTGCTTATAACCCCTGCCCCCACCTCCTCGCATTCGGCAAGCTACGGATTCCCACAGCAACCAACCTACACCAAGACAGCCAGAGAGATAAGGTCCTGATAGCTGACAAACCGCTGCAGATAGGTAATGAGTGTACATTAGAGAATTGCTTATTATAGCTTAGTACAGAGCTAGGCAAAAGTTATTATACTTTACAGTTGTACTTTAAGCTTTTTAACTAAGAAACACTAACCCTTTAAATACTTATACAGACCCATCACTATTGTTAGATTCTTCCCTGCTTGTAGATGATGCTGCGGTTTATGTAATTTACAAGATCTGTGCTGTGTTCATGCTCCTCACACATTTACTTCATAGATATAACATTGTTTTATAGCTTTATATTCCGCATTATAGTTAAATATTTATAGGGAAGGACTCCAGTAAGTGCCTCGGTGTATAGCAGGAGGGGGGGGACGCCATTTGGCTTTTGATTTATATATAGATAAATATGGCTTATTAATTATTAATGTATAAGTGTGTATAATATAGTACTTGTATATACTCACACAACCACATGCACTCTTCCTGTGCCCTCCATGATATCAGGCAGTATAATAGGATTATGTATTATGGTATAAGGTGATGGCACTGGATCTACATAATCCTGATGAAGGGCTGGATGACATAAGGAGTAGCACTTCACTACGGAAATTATAGGTCCATCCTGATGGAATATGTGTTCATGGACAGTACGGACACGTCCAGCTTTAATTTAGCTGTAATCTGGTAATGGACTCCCAATGTATCTTCAATACTGTCTCATGTAACGCACAACACAACCACTGGGTGGCCTCACCACATACAGGCAGTCCCCGGGTTACGTACAAGATAGGGTCCGGAGGTTTGTTCTTAAGTTGAATTTGTATGTAAGTCGAAACTGTATATTTTATAATTGTAGATCCAGACAAAAAAATTTTTGGCCCCAGTGACAATTGGACATCTAAACATTTTTTGCTCTAATGGGACCAAGGATTATAAATAAGCTTCATTACAGACACCTTACAGCTCATCATTGCAGTCTGGGGCTATAGTACAGCATTCAGAGAGCTTCAACAGAGGTTAGAGGGGTCTGTCTGTAACTATGGGTTGTCTGTAAGTCGGGTGTCCTTAAGTAGGGGACCGCCTGTACAGGAAAACACTTTGTGGCACTATCGTAAAACCTTAGCTTGAAAAACTGGTCATCTCACAACACGCATTTCTGGACATGGCCAGTCCTGAGGAAGGTAAGGAAGAGAAATCAATATATTTTATGCTGGTTTTTGTACTTTGACATGGTAATGTACTTTAAACTGGGGAGATTAAGCTGCATTCACTGTTCTGCTGGTGTGTGTATATTCTAATATATTTAATTGGTATGGAAGCTCTCAGATGCTCACAATCCACTCCAGGCCTCCTTCACACATAACAAATAGAATTATTGTCACCACTAGGGGCACTATTCACTCATACACTACATGACCTCATGTAACAGTCGCATATTATATTCCTATTGATGGTCTATAATACAGATAGGTGCACTAATGTGCTATCCTAATGGCCCAATCTTACCCCTCTGAGTCTCACCACTGTCTCTGACTAAGGAGAAGGAGCAAGCAGAGGAAGTTATTACAGTATTTTCTTTCATTAATGACCGTACAGCAATCTGGCTCTGCAGGGGTGGGGAGTCAAGTTGCTCCTCAAACTCAAAGTTTTTTTTTACTCCGAGTAAATGTGATGTGCTGTGAAGCAGCTCAATGCAGAGACCCAACAGCACAGCAGTGTGAGGACACACAGCCAGGGTACCAAGTCCAGCTACAATCCTGGAATCTAAATTAATTTTTCACAGTCCTGCTGCTACTAACAACACACTCTAGGGTATGGTCACTTTTTTTTTCCAGGACCGATACCAAACGCTTTAAAAATCTACAGCCCATTGACAAGAATTTTGAGGAGTCCTATGTAAAGCCACTGGATGGCATCATATCCCAAATGGGTCATACAGCTCTACTACAATCACTGTATGGAAAAGTATCATAGATAACTACAGTATATGTATCCACAGTATGGAGTCTTGTAAGATGTGAGGATGCTGGAAGTTTCAGGGCTGTCATTTCATGTCTAGCACTTTCTTGCAGAGAACCAGTGCATGTAACCTCCGTGAGCAGATGTTTCCTGTTAGGTTTCCCCCCGGTGGCTGGAAGGAATGCCGCCCGTAGCGGAGCAGCAGATGCCAATGGACTGTCTGTGCTATGGGGAACCAGGAATTCATTACATCCTACACAACTGTGCAAAGATTCAGCCGTCTCCATCTACGTGATCATCCAGCCTGGAGCATTGCTGAGAAGATACAGCTCTTACACAGGTTGGATAGGTAGGATGCTAAGATATTTTAGGTGATTTTGGTGACACAATTGTAAGCTCTCCAGCCATGGGACCATGGATTTGATACTCAATCTGAGAAATAAAGACTTTATAGTAGGTCCTGAACATCCAACACCCAATGGAGATGCCATGCCAATAGTAATCTGCTGTTCTTTCTATGCGCCAATCTTACTGATTCATCAGAAATTGAAAAAAATTAGGACTATTTTTGGACCCACTAGAGGACCTTTTGGTAAACCTTGCTACATTTACAAGTCTCCGCTATTACAAACCCACCGAAACACAACACCGGGCAAGAGCACGAAAGACAAACTGCTACTGCCGGTGGGTGTGCTTGGCAAAACTCAGTCCAACACATAGGAACCACATTACACGTAGTTACATTCTATTCATGGACGGGATATTGGAGGGACAGGGATTCAGATGTGGCACAGGAGAGGCTGGAGCCCTTGCCCCATGCTGCAGCCTTCATGTCACAAGCAGAAGAGAGTCCATTGTATAGAAACAATGCAGCCTGGAGCATACTCCACAACTCTCCTCTGCCCCTTGGAGGCTCCTGGAGTCTCAGAAGAGAGGGCTCATATCCCCCCGAGTTTGTGTAATTTTTATTTGGAACTTTTTCCAGTAGAGGCAAATAAAAGAAAATCTACCATGAAAATCCAGCATGATAAACCAGGGACACTTAACTCATAGATCAAGACTGTTAAAATCCAACTGTTAAAATTATGCTAATAAGCCAAAAGGGCTCTGGTGGGTTGTTACCAGAGCCCCACTGTGCTGCAGCTTAACAGACCTGTCTCCTCTGTTACACTTCCCTCTGTCTACTGTAATCTCATAGCAGCAGAGGAAGTTTCCACCACGTCCCCCATGACGGCCACCTGGAGGATGCCCTTTGACCTCTGTGGGAACAGGAAGGAGAGAGGTTAAAAGTCCCCTCCCAGCATCCTCCCACCAGTGCTCTTCCTGTTCCCACAGGGTCAGGATGGAGAGAAGATCTCTCCTTGCATCATCCAGGTGTAAGGGGGGACGCAAACACTAACCGTCGCGCGGTCCTCGACCAAGCCACGCAGGTCGGGTCCACGGGCGGCTCCGGCCCTCCCTGGTCATCCCCGTCCGGCCTGGTAAGCACCGCTCGTCCCGCTGGCAGCGGCGCCTAAGGGAGAGCGGTGGCGCTCCGTGCGCCTTAAATCAGAAATCCCGGTGTGTCGCGCGGAGGCAGATGACGACTTCCGGCGCGACCGGAAGTGACGCTCCGATGCCGGGTCCCGGAGCATGAACGCTGGCTGCAGCCTTCAACGGGGGGATGGGCTCCCCTAGAAGGTATTTAAGTCAGGTTTTTGCGGGTACACGTTGATCTGAGGTCTAAGATCAAGGTTTTGTTCTGGACTCTCGTGCAGCCGTGTGTTTTGTCTCCCTGCCGTCACAGCCATGTCTGAAGAGGCAGATGCAGGCTCTCTCCACCCGCTGGTACTTGTAAGTGCGCTGGAGGTGTCCTCCACATGCTACATGTGTATATATTTGTGTCTTTTACGGTCTCCTGCAACAAATTCTCCTCCTTCCCTTCCAGGAGGAATCTGGTGGAAAGGGGAAAGGCAAGGAGGAGAAGCAGGAGAAAGGGGGCAAAGTGGCGAAATCAAAATCAAAATCGTCTGATGTTCAGAGCAGAAGATGTAATATGTGCATTAGCAAGTTACCCGATACGCATAAGAAACCGATATGTAAATCTTGCATAGATAAATTATTGAGAGACGAAAAAACCTCCTTTATGGATGAGATTAAGGAGTTTATCGAAGAAAAATTTGTATCCCTCGCCTCAACCTCTCAGGCTCCTCAGGGTCCCTCCCCTAAAAGAGCCCGTATGGATTCAGATTTAGCCACTCCGGCATCGGATTCAGATGTTTCTGAATCTCCGTCATGTTCTTATAGAGATTCAGAAGTAACGTATTCTGATTTACAAGAATCTGAAGCCAGGTATCTGTTTCCTATTGAAGAAATGGAAAGACTACTCAAAGCAGTAAGGGATACTCTAAATATTGAAGATATAATCCCTCCTAGATCAGTCGAAGAGGATCTCTTTGGAGGACTGAGGACTAAAAAGCGAAGGGTCTTTCCTGTCAATGATACCTTGAAAGATCTGATTACGACAGAATGGCAAGAACCTGAAAAGAAAATAACGGTCTCCAAAAATTTCAAGAAACGACTTCTGTTCGAGCCTGATGATTCGAAGATCTGGGAACCCATGTCCTATAAGTGGACGTACAAGTCTCCAAGGATCCAGACGATGGATTTACCCATTTGAAGATGCGCGTGCAACTCTGGACCCCTATGAGATCGTAAATCCCGAGCCTACTCAGGAAAGCATGGGAGACATCTATGCCTAAATCTGAAGACTAACCTGACGGCTCCACCTCGGTAGCCAGAACACTACTTCTTCTGGCTGACAGGATGCTTGAAACCACGTTAAGACCATGACTCCCATGAGAGTTATCCTAGAGAATATTTCCCCTCCTTAAATTATCAACGCCTTCTAGCTGAATGCTCGGCGATGTCCTCGATTTTCAGCTAAGAGGTGCCCTCTTCCAACGCACAGAAGTGCTTTGGGCTAAAGCAATGGGGAGGAGACATAACGTTCCAAAACAAATTGTGTGGAACCCTTTTCAGGCGAGTTCGTCTTCGGCCGGAGTCTCGATGCCATTCTCGAGAGATGCTGGCGACAAGAAGTGGGTTTCCCGAAAATCAATCCCGACACCAAAAGGAAATTTTTTCGTGGCCCCAGGGACACAAAGGGAGAGCTACAGAGGGAAGCCAACAATGAGGCGGTGGAGTCTTCCCAAGGGAGGCAGAGGTCGTGCTTTCTCTTGTTCCTCTCAAATAAATATGACCATCCAAAGTAAGAAGCAGTGACGCCAGGGTTTGGGGGAAAACTTCAATTTATATACTTTCGATGTGAGAAGATAACATCAATATCTCGGGCAAGAGACACTTGTAAAAAATGGTTACAGAATAGAATTCTTCTCCGTCTTCCCCATCAAATATTTCTGTCCCTCTCTCACTACTCTTCTAAATCTTACCTCAGGTGCACCATCTGGCAGGAGGTCCAGAACCTACTAACAAACTGGGGGCCATCTGAAGTCTCGCTCAATCAAGGGAAAAACAAATTGTTTCTACATCCCCTCTGTTCCCAGGAAAAGCCCAACGGATTCGAACCGTCTCATAATAAACTTGAGAGGATTAAATCGCTTTTCTAATATACAGCAGCTTCAAGATTGGAGCGTAGAGATCTGCATAACCCCTCAATCCACCAAAACTCCGTTTAATGTGCACCATAACTTAAATGAAGCCTATACACGTTCCATTCCACCCTTTCCTCTCAGAATATTTCAGATTCTCTGTTCTGTTCACTTGGAAGGGTCTAACCACCACTTTCAGTTTTGTGCCATACCCTATCGGAATTCTTCCGCATCCCAGGGTTATTACCAAACTGATATAAGGTGTGGCTTTCCTAAGAATCATGTGTGTCTCTGTTGTCGTTCCCTCCTAGACCTTCCTGATTTAGACCAATACCTAACTAGACCGTAGCAGGTCTCGGATTTCAATCCATTTCTACACTCACAAGTCTGGGGTGATTCGTCAACTTTCAGAAGTCAATGTCTTTCCCCCCTCCCAGATAAAATTCTTGGGAGTAATCTTAGACTCATATGGTCGTCAAATCTCTTTCTTCTCTTCCGCAGGACAAGAAGGACAACATCAGACACCTCGTATTATCATTCAGGAAAAAAACCATCGTTTCAATCCGGACACGATGAAGCTTTTTAGGACAGATGACAGCCATATCCCATCGCATATCAGGTGCCAAAACCATTCCAGACTCTCTCCCAAGCTGGATCTTTCATCCTGGGAAACAGATCACCAGAGGCGTAGAGAAAAGGGACCAGATCCCGCCTGAGCGTCAGACAGATCTTCTGTGGTGGCTAATACAATTGACTTGGAGTGGCGTCCCATGGGATCCAACACCCTGATTACATCCAGACACGAAGCAAGCAGTCAGTTGGTGCGCTTGTTTTCAAGATCAGACTGGTACAGTTCAATGGACTCAGGAATCAGCAGTGCCAAATCCTCCAACTTCAGAGAGTACGTGCGTGTGGGAAACTCTGAGATCCAACAGGTCTCCACCTAAGATCACACCTCCTGATATTATCCCAAACCACACTGTATCATATATAAGGAACAAGGGGGAACCCAGGTGCTCCGGATTTACTGTCCCTCATTCACAGAACATCTTCAATCAAGGGGCGAGGACAATTGCCAATCTTTCTCTGCGACCTCTTCGTGGAGAGAGGCAATCTAACAGCTACGGACTTCCTGACAGAAACACCTCTTACCGAACGAATGGTGCCTCAAGAGGAATACAAGTCAAGAGTGAACTTTTTTATTCTCTAGACACACGAGACCAATTCTCGCCTCGGACCATCAGCCATACTTGGGATGCCACCACAGCATATGCCTTTCCCCCAATTCCCCGATTTCAAGGTGCTACCGCAAGATCTACCCTGGACAATGCCAGGGTAATACTAATCGCCCGACTGGGAGAATAGTTTGGTAAACCTCTTCTGATGATCCATGCGCTCAGAACCCATCCTACTTCTACTTCCTTCCCGGAGAACGAATCTCCTATTCCAAGGCCCGTTCTTCAGGGCTCCAAGGCCGACCTTGCTTTGACGCTAAAGTGTCGGCATTGAGACCTTGACAAGGAACTCCTGTTAAGGAAGGTCTCTTCATCACAGTTGTTGAACACTCTAACTCGAGCTAGTAGAAACCAGTGACCTTTGCCATATATCATAAATATGGAAAAATGTTATCGTTTTTGTGGGGATAACCACTCCATCACAAGATACCCCTAATATCTTTTCAGGTGTTGGAGTTCCCTCAAAGCTGGATTAAAAAGGGGGCTACTAGCCACAGCACTTGGGAAAGTGCCTGTCTGTGTCTTCTCCTTGGTGTCCTTTCGACGCTGTCTTATGGACAATAGGTGGGTAAAAAGCTTTATAAACCCGCCCTCTTCTAGGATCCTCCCTCAGCTCCTTACTACAATCCCTACCTTGGGCCCTTACTTTGTCTGTTTCTCAAAGCCTAACTACAGGTCCAATCGAAACCCAATAGAAAACAATATTGATATCAGAAACCTGACTTTCCAAATACAGTCTTTCCTGATAGCCTTTAAACCCTCAAGCAGGCCCCTCAGACAGAGAACTCCAGGCCATCTTCTCCATAGACTGAGCCTTACTTACATCTTTTATATTCCCTAATTAGTATAAAAAACTCTTTGACTCTGCTTTTCTTCCAAGAGTGGTCTCGGTTTTTACTTTCCCCACAAACCAGAAATTATCCTACCCTCCTTGTTGCATAAATACCGACAACAAAATTCCTCCAATGAGGCTATAATGGCCATATCTTGATGTAGGCGCATAGTAAATTAAAATAACCTTCATATCTCACCGATGTAATTGCTAGTAGATAATAACCTCTCTCTTCATGTTTAAATTCCAGGGGTGCTCCAACAAGGGAAAAAGTCAATCTAAGGTCAACCGATCGCTAGATGGGCTCAAGATGGGCAATCACGTCAAAGTGCTATAGTCCTTACAGAACAAACCAGTTCCAATCGAAAAAAAACACAATGACTTCAGATATTATGAGAACAGAAGAGAAATAATGGGAATCTATGGCATCTTCGTGGCTATGGGGACAACCCTAAGTCCGCTCTTTCTCTCTCTCTCTCCTCTCTATATAAAATATATATGAGGGCGGTTCAACAAGTACCCGTGTGTTAGGAAATGAAGACACCATTTTTCAAAACATTTTACGTATTATATATATATATACACACCACCACAACACACAAGTCCCTTCTAGCTGAATAAAAGTAGCTTGAATAGCAGATTTACAAGAGAGTGACCAGCAGAGGATAATGGGACCCGATCGCAATGTTCGGTCGTGTTGAACATAGCAGCTTCAGATCCCCGAACCTGGACTTCAGCCAGAAGTTCGCTTCTAGTTAGCATTCGGGCATTCCCTGGAAAAGAGTGGGTTGATGGGCGCAGAGTAACCCACAAACTTTCACATACACCACAACACCCACTATTGGTTCTGGCATCATTGACAAGTGTTAACCCCTTATTCCGCCGGTATGTGCTTTCCAGCATTTACCCTTATACTTCCAAGGACATACACCATAATTAAAGGCAGTTTCACAGGGCTGTTACATTGTGCAGGAACACATCTTCCCCTACGGATGTGTGACATTTACATCAGGCAGAGGGAAAGGGAAGTGCTGTGGGAGCAGTGAGGAGGGAAGGACAGTGTAACAGCCTGTGAATCACAAGCTGTGAACCACAAATGTACTTGTGTGAAGATTATTTCCTATAAATGTGTTTTTACGGTTCTTTAGAAATTAGATTGTTGTCCTTGGATACGACCACTGTTGCTGGAGTCATTGACACAAAAAAAAAAAATAGTTTTTTGCATGAAATGTCTGGGAGTAACTGCATGTTTCACAGCCGTCCTGTGGTAATGAACACTGAATTCAAGTGGTATGCTAGACCTCAATAGTGCGTGTCTGGCCACCGATGCCATGGTGCATGGGTGGTCGTTTCCAAGGACAGATGTTTCTAAGGGACAACATGGCTACATTTATAGGAAATTATCTTCACACAAAAACATTTTTTTAAATAACATCCAATTGAAGAAATAAAAAGTATATATAATGCATACAAATTAAATTAAATGTGTATCACAGATGTAAACATCCCATAAAGTTCTACAATTATCTAATAAATTCACATAGTTCCAATAAAATTGTACGTCTAGATCTATTGAAAAATTCTGTAACGTGCAAAGTTAAGCTTTATGGGACTATTATATTGATCTGTTCTTTTATGAAATTGTCGGGGGTCTGAAACACCCACATCACCATGTGGTCGGATAATTGTCAGTCCCATTGAAATGATTATAATAAAACTACAATACCGGGGACTGCCATTACCCAACATACAAAATGAAGACGCAGTAATCTCATCCAAAAACTTTGGTCACTTTAAACAGCTGACAAGTGGGGAACCTGTGGGGCAGATTTACTTACCTGGCCCATTCGCGATCCAGCGGCGCGTTCTCTGCGGTGGATTCGGGTCTTCCGGCGATTCACTAAGGTAGTTCCTCCAACTTCCACCAGGTGGCGCTGCTGCGCTGAAGTTCCCCGAGGCCCGCCGGAATGCACTGAAGTTCACCGGCCTATACCTGGTGAAGGTAAGCGCGAGTCCCGCAACACTTTTTTTTTTTTTTTAAATGCGGCGTTTTTTCCGAATCTGTCGGGTTTTCGTTCGGCCCCTCCCCCCGTTTTCCGTCACGTGCATGCCAGTGCCAATGCGCCACAATCCGATCGCGTGCGCCAAAATCCCGAGGCAATACAGGGAAAATCGGCGCAAATCGTAAATATTCGGGTAACACGTCGGGAAAACGCGAATCGGGCCCTTAGTAAATGACCCCCTATATGTCCGCCCCCACTAATCGTATATCTTAATGATAGGCCATCATTACAGTCCCTGAAACCTCCTTTAAAGACTCTGCACACTTTATAGCACTGGACTAAGTCCACAGGATTTGCCTGTAGAAGACCCCAAAACGAGGGAAGCGAGATAAAGATCTTCTAGAACAAAAATATACATTTATGAAGCTTTACGTTACTTCTGGTGGAGTAACTCTAGCGCTATCTCCCTCTCCCACTTCCCTTTAAATAACTTTTCAATGGTTTCTGTTTATTTATTATACCTGGAGTCCTACAGGGTCTTGGACCTTGTTGAATAGGAGAGGGAGGAAATGCAGGTCTAACCGGACCCTTCTTATCTGACAAAAGTATAACATAACATTTCCTAGAATAAGGTGGAGCGGACCCTCCTGGGGGACCCCTCTATATAAATCTCATGTACTCCCAGTCTTCCATATACCTGGGATTGTTATGGTCCGGACTTCCATCCCAGCAGTATTTAACTCCTTCCTACGTCTGATACTTTCCTCCCCCCCCCATAAACCGGAGCCGCATTGTGCTTCTATCTTTATGGGTTATCTAGGACGACTCAAGGACTATGTTATAATTGCTGGATTTTATTCCCGCACATAATGTCCCAGTGTCAGGTAACTGGAGATGCTTAAGCTTCTTAGACAGATGCACAATAATTACCGCTATTGATATTTACCTTCGGATTTACAGGCCACAGATGTATCCGCCGGCTACAAAGAAGCGCAAACATCAAACTGTTCTTCAGTTTTACTGCAAAATACAACAAATCACAGTAAAGGTGAGTTTATGAGACTGGAAATGGAAGAAGCTTTTATCCACCACAAAATAAAGCCTCCTTCCCTCTTTAAATAGATGCATTTCTTTAACGAGGGATTTGTTTTAGGATTCCCTCTTTCCATATGCGCTAATAGAGGGCATGGACGATCCAGAGGGACCCCCTTGCATGTCTTTCCTTTATATTTGCCAGAACAGATAGCTAAGGCTTGTAGAAGCTCCAGAGACCCTCTGTGCTGTAGCTTCACAGGCTGTTACACTGTGAAGGAGCACTTCCCCCCTTACACCATGTGCTGAAACTTCCTCTGCTAATGTAAGATGACATCAGGGAGAGGGAAGGGGGATGTGCTGAGGGAGTAAAGGGGGATTGAGAGACATTGTAATAGCCTGTTAAGCTACACAATTAGCATAATTTTAAAACTTTATTTTAAAAGGAAGATTTTATAAGAAGATTTCCACAATCACAGTACCTGGATCTATGAGTAAGTGTGAACATGTTTATCACGATGGATTTTGATGGTAGATTTCCTTTAAAGTACTTGCACTATGGTGTCCCAAAGTACCATGATATAAAATTCTGTGTCAAATTCAATGCACATTTTGTAATGCATTTAAAGGGAACCTGTCAGCAGAGATTGATCTTATAAACCCCTACCAGTTTGTTGTTGAGCAGCTAAATAAATTTCTGATCACATCTCTTTTATGGATCTGCGTGGTGACATCATCCAGAAAATTAACTCTGAAGTGAGATATAAACTGGTTATATAAAGTCATAGGGGTAGAGATCTTAGGACAGAAGTCAAGCTCTCACCACCCCAGAATCCCCTCTTAATTGTAATTGACAGGCCTGCATTAGTAATCGGCTGTACTGAAGTCTAGTGAATAATGTCCATCACAGCAGTTGGGAGGGGGTTGTACAGAGGTGAGGAGAGCTTGACTTCAGAGCTGAACTCTCCGCCTCTGTGACTTTATACAACACATTTTCATCTCACTTAGAGGGAACCTGTTAGCAGAAACTGACCCAATAAACCACTATCAGCAGTGGCATAACTTGAAGCTGCCGAGCCCCAGGGCAAAATGTGCGCAAGGTCCCCAATTATAATGTCCTGTTTATAGTACTAGTCTTCTCATATAAGAAAGATACACCATATGAGCCCTCTAGGCCTCATGGGCCCAGTTGCAACCGTACCCTCTGCACCCCCTTAAGTTACGCCCCGGACTACCAGTATGTTTTGAAGCAGACCCACCACCTCTGCATGGCAAAGGCCGCACCGCGCTATAATCTCTTCTGCTGTATGGACCCATTCCCGATTCCTAAAGCACCGTACCAAAGTTCACAAACTGTTTCCTGGATCTGATTTTGAGGTGATATGAAAAATGAATGACACTCAGAATGGATTCATAGAAAATATAAAAATAAGTTGCATCCTGAAGGACAAAATTACCATTAAGGGGCTACTTACGCTGGCTACCCATTCAATATTCTAGATAAGATTATAACATACAGTTTCTCTTTGAAGAGCCTGACATTTTAGTAATAACACAGCAGACTTACATTCCTATTGAGACTCGGTCCTCTCTTAATGTTAACCCCAAATTTCATTTTCTGCAGAGGAGTTTTTCCACTAGATGGTTTAGTAAGTGATGACTGGAAATCGGACATTTCCCTAAGTACAAAAAAAGTAATGGACATAAAAATGGTTCACTTAGGGGAATGGTGGCTGCATGTCATTTTTTGGCTCATTCCTGCCTCAGATCCTGCTGTGACTTCCCGCTGTGTTAAAGGCAGAGAGAGCTGTTTTATTCAAAATCTAGTAAGAGCTGTGCCTGTAGCTTCTGCCGAGATCTCACACACTGTAATACTCATGAGAAGTAAAACTTGATGACTTCACAGATGTATAACAGTAATTACCATATTCATTGCAGGCTTGGAAGCGGCAGGGCCCTGGTTTTGGAGTATATACTGCTTTTAAGCTAAAACTGTGCACATTATACAAAAGTGAGAATGCAATAAGTGTACAGAAAGCCACTGAAAATAACCTAAAGGTTTCCAATTCTCCCCTAAGTGTCCCCATGCTGTTACCCTTGAGGGTACTTCATTACCCAGCTCTTCTTGCCTGACTAAGGCCTGACTTCAGATCCCTAAGAGCTGTTTTTTTATACACTGTTGCTGCTTGGGAAGTGTCTCTGCAGTGTCCAATCAGATTGTCCATGGACACAACTAGTATCACCCACCTGACAAACTATTCAAAAATGTCTAGTAGGAATGATAAAAGACTTGCACAACATATAAGAAAAGATGTTCTAGAATTATCTCATAGAGAATAAAATGATTTCCGCTTTTCATGCCCATGGATATACACTCACCGGCCACTTTATTAGGTACACCATGCTAGTAACGGGTTGGACCCCCTTTTGCCTTCAGAACTGCCTCAATTCTTCGTGGCATAGATTCAACAAGGTGCTGGAAGCATTCCTCAGAGATTTTGGTCCATATTGACATGATGGCATCACACAGTTGCCGCAGATTTGTCGGCTGCACATCCATGATGCGAATCTCCCGTTCCACCACATTCCAAAGATGCTCTATTGGATTGAGATCTGGTGACTGTGGAGGCCATTTGAGTACAGTGACCTCATTGTCATGTTCAAGAAACCAGTCTGAGATGATTCCAGCTTTATGACATGGCGCATTATCCTGCTGAAAGTAGCCATCAGATGTTGGGTACATTGTGGTCATAAAGGGATGGACATGGTCAGCAACAATACTCAGGTAGGCTGTGGCGTTGCAACGATGCTCAATTGGTACCAAGGGGCCCAAAGAGTGCCAAGAAAATATTCCCCACACCATGACACCACCACCACCAGCCTGAACCGTTGATACAAGGCAGGATGGATCCATGCTTTCATGTTGTTGACGCCAAATTCTGACCCTACCATCCGAATGTCGCAGCAGAAATCGAGACTCATCAGACCAGGCAACGTTTTTCCAATCTTCTACTGTCCAATTTCGATGAGCTTGTGCAAATTGTAGCCTCAGTTTCCTGTTCTTAGCTGAAAGGAGTGGCACCCGGTGTGGTCTTCTGCTGCTGTAGCCCATCTGCCTCAAAGTTCGACGTACTGTGCGTTCAGAGATGCTCTTCTGCCTACCTTGGTTGTAACGGGTGGCGATTTGAGTCACTGTTGCCTTTCTATCAGCTCGAACCAGTCTGCCCATTCTCCTCTGACCTCTGGCATCAACAAGGCATTTCCGCCCACAGAACTGCCGCTCACTGGATGTTTTTTTTTTTTCGGACCATTCTCTGTAAACCCTAGAGATGGTTGTGCGTGAAAATCCCAGTAGATCAGCAGTTTCTGAAATACTCAGACCAGCCCTTCTGGCACCAACAACCATGCCACGTTCAAAGGCCTCAAATCACCTTTCTTCCCCATACTGATGCTCGGTTTGAACTGCAGGAGATTGTCTTGACCATGTCTACATGCCTAAATGCACTGAGTTGCCGCCATGTGATTGGCTGATTAGAAATTAAGTGTTAACGAGCAGTTGGACAGGTGTACCTAATAAAGTGGCCGATGAGTGTACATGCCCTTCCTGATTTTAGGCCAAATTGTTTCTCAGTAAGAACATCAAAGAAGATTGAACTTCAATCAGAGCAGTTTCACCCTTAGATGCCACGGTAATCATTGAATACGGCATCTAAGGGTTTAAATTGCTCTGATTACATTTGGATTTAGACAGTAGGACTGGGAGGTTCCTTCTCCCATTCAGTTAAATATCTATGACAGTACTTTAAACTTTGGTAAACCCCTTTAACTTTTATTAATCTAATTAAGACAATGTTTGGCCCCTCGCCTCCTTTTTTAAACCATGACAAGAATAAGGCTTCAAGCAGACGGCAGTGTGCTTGCTACGACTGGGCATAGCAGGCGAGCGGCTGGAGAAGGGAGGTGAGCACTCTTCATCCCTCCCTCTCCATAGGAAGCTTGGCTCGGTCTAGGTGCTCACTGAACAGTGACCGGGTGCCAAAGACCTCTATGGGGCCATGATACGGCCACAAATTGTATAGCTGTATCACGGGCCCCCATATGGTTTTGTGCATGGGGCCTAAGTGTGAGGGATATATGGTGTTAATATTGAGAGGGGAAATGTTACATAATGTCCTACCATAGGGGCATAGCATATCTTGATATTATCCTGTCTGAGTCTGGTATTTCAGACAGTGGCCCTGTACATTTCTTAAAATGTATATTTTCCATATAGAAAGATACTTTTTGTCAGAAAATGTTAAAAAAAAACTCATTCATCTTCCCTGATAAATTCCTTCACATCTCCACCGTAGAAATGTTATCTTTTTACCCACAAAAAAAACCACAACAGTGCAAATTTCTGGTTTTGAAGTCCAGCCGCTCCCCCTACACAACCCCCCCCCCCCCCCCCCAACTTTGACCTAATATTGGATTAATTTTAAACAAATGTGAAGTGAATTTCATCTGTTCTTGGACATCACGTCTCCCGGACAAGTTTTCCATG
The DNA here is from genome assembly GCA_019512145.1 of Engystomops pustulosus. NCBI lineage: Eukaryota > Metazoa > Chordata > Amphibia > Anura > Leptodactylidae > Engystomops > Engystomops pustulosus. The sequence continues at coordinate 8,946,521 of CM033642.1, read as the reverse complement.
TATAAAAGGAGAATTAATAGAGCTTGTAGCCGCACTTCCCCTCGGTGCGGAGCGGACTTTTCCATCGCCAAGGTGAAATTTAAATTGATTGGAAATGCAGCAGGAATAAAGAACAGCTAATCCACCGCTTCTAGAGGCTGAGAAACTTGTTACGTTTCATTAAAAAGTTATATTACACACAATTTCTCCGTCTTCATCGCCCCTAGAGTTGTTTATAGGCAGGCGAGGTAATTATCTAATATAGAGCTGCAGTCAGGAGGCGGACTGTGCCTCTCATTAATAGCAACGCCAAAAAAATCCTTATATGTTTGTGAAATTTTTGTTCCATTAATCTCAAACTTGGAGAAATATTTATATTTTAACAATTTTTTTTCCAAATAACTGCACGATCTGTCAGATAAGGATATGACTTTGGAATTTGTAGGACCACCCCTATGACAGTAAAATGCCTAATTTGTGTAATTTCAGAACCTGATATGCTAATTTGTCTCTCTAGTGTCATCTAGATGGTTTTGGGCTGAGGGCCTGGAGGGAAAATTTTAAGTACCTCAGAGCATCACCTATTAAAGGATGCAAATAATTGCAATTGATGGAAATGGTAAAAGGTCCTACTATGACCAAACTATATGCCCCTCTTCAGTAATAGCCCTGACACCAACATCATGTGTTATCAAAGGTGAAAACTGAAGGTGCTGGGCCCCTATACAAAATTGGTCCAGAGCCCCAACTCTAAAGTATTATTTTTAGTATTTGTCCCATCGTATTTTGAAGATAAATTTTTGTGGGCGCCCAAAATTTCCTGGGCCTGGGTGCAAGTGTGCCCTCTTCATCCCCTCAACAACTTAAGCCCTGGTTTGTAATCTTTTTTGAATGACCACATCCTGATACTAAGCATAGATGTTAGGGGCAGACTGGGAACAGATAAACGGACACAGACTGCAATCCTACAAAACCACCCTAGACAATGACCAACAATTGGGCAACAGTCCTTGCTTAATTCTAAGTGCTAACAGACAAGGACAAGACAAACAAATAAGAAAAATCGCCAGAGCTGAGTCAAAAACTTAAAGGTCAACAAAGTACCAAATAGATAGACAATAGGGATAACCAGAAACACATGCCAAAGGGCCAGAAGATCCCAGATATAAGCTGACAGAATACACGCAAGCCTGTTCAAGTGTGAACTATAACAGGCACAGAGTACAGAACAATGAGCGCATCTTTTTGTTGCATTTTTAGGTATTTGGTTTTACAAGTCAGACCATGTCTACAATATCCAAAGCCATGTGACCCTCTCATAATGTTTTTTCCCCATTTCCATACAGGTCATAAAAGTTTATATGGTACAAATGTGTGGTGCAATTTTTGGGGTTTTTTTTATGAGGGCCGTACTCGAGTACGTGCTATAGCTTTTCAAGCCTAGCGTAATTATACGGCAGCGCAGCCGGCCTCCTGATATATCTGGTGTGTCGGAGGGGCGGGGCTTCCTTCATTATAAATGCCCCCCATTGTGTCAGAAGTAAATCCTGCAGTAATGATACGTTTAAAGGGATTGTCCACTTTTATGAGTTAAAAAGGCTTCTGTTCCTATGATGAAAAGATTTACGATTTCCCAATACACTTTCTACATCAATTGCTCACAGTTTTCTAGATCTCTGCTTGCTGTCATTCATAAGGAAGTTTCATTGTTTACTTCCTGTGAATATGGTCATGTGATGTCGGTTTTCCAGCAATCAGGGCAAAACCCAACCACACTATAGCACGCAGGTGTCAGAAAAACCTTGGAGTTGTAGTACCGCAACATGTTCTCTACAACTACCGGTTGTCACAAAAATAATATACTGCAGATTATTCTTCCAGCTCCTTCTCGCGACTTTCTGGTATTTCATTGCTGTGTTTATCATCGGTCTCATGAATGTTACTGAGGCTCCTCCAGCCGTGCGAGTGTACCGGTGCCAATATAAAATCAACATGACAGCGCATCTCTGCCACCAGTATCAACTTCACTTGATCTATCAAAATCAGCAGCCTTGAAGGTTACACAAATCACACAGAGCCGGCTCCTGCCATCCCTCAGCACCGGCAACAAATTGTATTTCTTAGAGGAGTTAAGATGCTTAAGTGCGAAGAGTCTGCAGCGAGGAGGAAGAAGGGCAATAAATAATGGATCTGCCGGGAAGTGTTCTGAGCAGAGATAGAGCATGGTCGCCCAAATGTGCTATTTCACTGGAGGATTATGACAGCCGCCAACTAACGTCATGATGGAACGTATAATTCCCTGCGGGCTGGAAACAGTATAACGTGCGTCGCTAAGAGGGGGAGACAATGCAGACGAATCTACTATAGAAATATAATCTATTGATAAGACATATGAGAGTTACCCTATTACTGCCCTTTATATGCCCAAAGTTGAGTGACTTGTTGACACCTCCTCCAGGACCCTGACCCATGTCCCTGCCTTATCCATGGTTCTGCAAACCAATTGGAAACAAAGGGCCTTCAGTTAATTTTTAAAGGGATTGTCTACTTTAAGTTTACTTTAATGTTTGTGTAAACGTGGTGGGCAGGTTATTAGGTAAATTTCCAATATACATCAAAGGACACTTGTCATCAAGAACAGGTATAATAAATACTACTCCCCCGCCCACTTGTACCAGGGCTCTCAAGTTATTTGCAAGTGCTCCTAGTTCAAACCAATTGACCATTTTACGCCATTTATTGAAATTTTCACTCATTGCCTAGGTTGGTTACAACCACCACTGCCATTTTCTACCCACACCCGGTGTGATCTTGGCTTCAAATACCTTTATGAACTGAAGCAGGGGAAGGAGGCTCGAAGAGCTCAGCAGAGGCGAACAGAAGTGCCCATGTGCAAGATTTGGGGACTGAAGGAGCGGATAGGAATGGTAGAATAGGGCAGTGGCCGGACTGCAGGCACATGCAGAAACCGGAACGCTCTTCAGAAAGTTCCGTTGATTGGACCACTAAGTGCTAGTTTGCATATTCGGCAGACAAGGTGAGATATTAATTTTTAATCTTTGGTACAAAGAGGTATACTACCGTATATTCCGGCGTATAAGACGACCTGGTGTATAAGACGACCCCCCTACTTTCCTGTTTAAAATATAGAGTTTAAGATATATTCGCCGTATAAGACTACCCCTTTTCCAACGCATACAAAACACCGGTTAAATAATGTCCCCCACCACCAAACAGGGCCCTTTATATTTAAGCTAAATAAAAAACATAATTCTTACCTTATCCCGCTCCTCTTCGTGCTGCCTCTCATCAGGGGATCCGGCGCAGGCGACGGCTGATGACGCGTCTGCAGGTCAGGTGCCGGGTCATAGACCTCAGCAGACCCGGCGCTGGCAGACGCATCACACAGCCTGCGTCAGCGATGGGGTCGATGGCGGGTAAGTAGTGTGAGGTGAGTGGGACGGGGGCGGATAGGGGGCCCGTTCTAATTTTGAATTATGACAGCTCCGAGCCCTCCTGATCCAGCGCACGGACCAGAAGCAGAACAGTCCGTGCGCTGAACAGGCAGGCCCGCAGCTGTCACAATTCAAAACATCTGCCCGCTGTGCTGCGCCGAGTTATAAGCGCAGCGCAGGGGTCAGGTGCGAGCATCTGACTGACCGGCAGCGGAGCTTCGGTGGATCGCGGGAAAGGTGAGAAACATTACCGGCGTATAAGACGACCCCAGACTGGACAGAAGATTTTTAAGTCTTCAAAAGTCGTCTTATACGCCGGTATATACGGTATGTAGATGTATTGAAAGGTGCTTGATAATATGGGCCTCTATTTAGATGATAGGTGTCCTTTAAATGCTTTGTACTCCCTGATATGTAAAGTATAAACCCACAATTCAGAAATATCTTTTACCTCATCAGCTTGAGAAGGAGGGTCATGGGATACTAATTGTCCATGAGGAATTGCCATGCCAGGACCCTATGATAGCATCCATGAGTACAATATTAAGGTCCTGGCAGGGCGATTGTTAATGGACAGTTAGAGATCACATGACCCTTAATCTGCTGCCATTTTATGGACAGGAATCTCTGGTTGATGAGGTAAAAGACAGGAGGCTTCACTTTACATATCAAGAAAGTGGAGCAGAACTATTAATAGATGTATATTGGTAAATTACCTCATATCCTGCCCCCAGGATATTATAGAAAACACTAAATAAAGTGGCCAACCTAATATGGCCAATTTTCATCTTCTCCAGACCACCAAAGCAGCTTCTCTATGGTGTTTCAGTAACTCCCATAGAATCAAATAGAAGTTACCGATCACCTCAGGGATGTGGAGACAGGACTTTGGGGAATGATTGAATTGGGAATAACCACTACATCTGTGATAAGTGACCGCATTGGGACGATTCTGATTGGTCGAGAGTTAAATTAAGATCCACCCAATTTCACTTAGGATCTACCCAATCCTTTATTTTAAGGGTTCTCCAAGATTTTGCTTAAGGAACCTAAAAAGTAAGTCTGTAGCACTGATTATACAGGGTTCTGGCCCACATTTAGACACTGAATATGGTAATATTTCATCAAGAACATGTAACCCCCCATATTGCTCTACATTACTAGGTAGACCAGTTCTTACCATTTGTCCATAAGGAATACCAGGGCCCTGTGTACAGTCGGACTGCCACCGCTGATGGGTGGTAACCTTGGCGACCAATCCTTTTCTCTTCCTGTGCCACTGATGGCAAAATGGAGCAATATACATTGGCCATTCAGGTGTAATAGATGGGCGGTACGGTCTTCCAAAGTAGCACCTGACCTCTTTTTCAGTAAAATGCTACAATATGGTATACGGCCCGAGATGGTCTTCATAAAGGTTAGCAATTTTTTACACAAATATCCCTTACATCAGGCAAAAGTAACATATACAGAGAAGAATCATGGCATGAATACTAAAGATCCTGATACCAACATGTGATTGTGATGCTTATCCAATGACCCGCGGGTGTTTATGAGCATAAAACTTTCGACAAGACAATGGATTATAACGTTCCCAGAGGAAATCAAACAAATTCCTACCTGAGGCAGATTGTATCCCTCTGCTCATGACTAAAAGAATAGCAGTAACCCACAATAGGGCAAGAATATATACCAAATACAAGGTGGATTATGCTCCGGTAAAAAAAAAAGGAGAAAATGTACAAAAGAAATTACATGTGCAGTATAAGGCTGCATTCACACGACCGTTGGGGGACATATAAACGGCTACAAACTTGTGGTCTTATATACGTCCCCATAGGCTGGCAATGGACGCATGGAGCGGTACAATGCAGCACACGTGCAGCACCGTACCGCTCCGTACACAGGGAAAAGATAGGACATGTCCCTATCTCTATGGAGAGGGGAAGGGTCAATCCTCCTCCTCACTATGGCGCCAGGCGTATGTCCGCCCGGCCCAGTGGACATACGTTTGTGTAAATACGGCTTAACATTGTACACAGTGCAGACAATACTCCGTGAGCTTAAATGGTGTTTGTCAGGAGTTTTAGCCATAGAAAGCCACATCTAGTGTTCGTTCTTGTCCCTGTAGAAATGTGTAATTATACCTTTGAGTGTGTTAGTAGCAACAGGACTGTGAAAAATACTTTTATATTTCAGAAGTGCACTAGTGTAGTGTACAGTAGTGACTCAGAGCAGAGGAGCTGTGCAGCATAACACAGAAGAGATCAGTCTTGCTCCAATCTCGGTATATAAATGTGGCTTTTATAACACACTCAGATATATGGTTACACAGATATCCAGAGAACCTGTATGCAGATTTGTATAGTCAAAACTGCTGACAGATTCTCTTCAACAGCATTGTACCCAACTACCAGGGAGATGAGTGCTTCTGCTGCTGTGTTTAGCTCACAGAGCATTGTCTAGACTGAATAACAGTGTAGTGTACTGTACCCACTTCTCAGCTAAGTGCAGGTATCTGTACATATATTTGCAGTAATGAATTACCCATAAAGCAACCCAAACAATTGCTTGTGCTTGCCCCTGTAGAGTTCAGAGTGAACCCACAATAATGACCTTAGGACTCCAATTCAGTTTGAAGCAATAGTAGAGCAGAGAGCAATAGACTCCTTGCTCTGCCATTCAGGGAGGCGCTAGCCGCAGACATACCAAATCCACCTGTGTGTATTAGTAACATATACCATATGGCTTTACCATTTAAGTGGTTTAGGATGTGCTTTCATTAACTCTTTGGATGCAGAATGGAGTAAGTTTTCCAAACTAATCTAAAAATATAGGCCATAGAGGGTTAACTCTTGAGTCCTTGAGGCCATATAGCCAGATATGTCTCTTTTCCACAATTGTTCATTTGCAGAAGTTGGTTTAATAAGTGCGTAATCCTCATAGTCTCATCTTCTATGTCTTCTCCCTCTAAGCTATACTGCAGATCGTTATATTAATGATGTTACTGGAGATTACAGGCTAATTGGATGTCAAGTGGAAGCAAAAGCTGCGCATACAGAGGAGTTAATAGTCTGCATAGAAATTTTAATTAAGGAACACCAATGCCAAGTGAGAGGGGAGTAGTGATCGGAGGCTGACCTTCTACTCGCTGCAATCGCCAGTGCATTCTGTTACATCAGAAGAGACCATCACATATCTTACAGGTACCACAGGTATAGAGTCACTATTATCACTGTATACAGTGGGGCAGATTTACTTACCCGGTCCATTCACGATCCAGCGGCGTGTTCTCTGCGGTGGATTCGGGTCCGGACGGGATTCACTAAGGCAGTTCCTCCAACGTCCACCCGAGGCCCGTCGAAATGCACTGAAGTTCACCGGCCTATTCCTAGTGAAGGTACGTGCAAGTTCCGCAACACTTTTTTTTTCTTAAATGCGGCGGTTTTTCCGAATCCGTCGGGTTTCCGTTCAGCCACGCCCCCAGATTTCCGTTGCGTGCATGCCAGCGCCGATGCGCCACAATCCGATCGCGTGCGCCAAAATCCCGGGGAAATCATCGCAAATCGGAAATATTTGGGTAACACGTTGGGAAAACGAGAATAGGGCCCTTAGTAAATGACTCCCAGTATGTCACCACAAATGAGGGGGCAAAAGTCTTATATATTTAAGTGTTGGATAAAAAAAAATTCCCCAAGATTTTCCTTAAAACTTCCCAGTGACAAAGGCTGCAGCAAACCCTGATATACCGTACATCTCTCAAGGTGCTGAATGTAGATGGTTGTCATGTCAATAAATGTATCAGAAGATACAGAAGTGGAAGTTGTCTCTTGTACTATAACCTAATTAATAATTTGGACAAATTACATGTAATTTCAGCTTCTCCTTTCTCAACATGAAGCTTCTCTCTGACACAGCAGGACTTCTTGTTGGGGGACAGTCTCCTCTCAGCATTATCACACTGCTCCTGAGATGCCTATAACTATCACCATCAGAGACCCAACCAGGTTCATAGTTGAGAATCTTTTACTTCTGGAATAAATATACTGGTTTAGTTTTAATCCCACATCATGTCATTAGGCTTCCTGAAGGTCATGCTTGATGTCAAGGGAGCTGCCTTACAAGGTAGCTAAAAGAGGCGTGGTTTTCTTTATCCCATCCTGGAAAACTTATTGGGTTTTCACAGTGGGGCGTCAAAGTCTCCACACGGTGGCCTTAATCTCCGTAGGGAGAACTCTTACTTCCTGACTATAAATATCACAAGCATCTTTCATAATTCTGTATGCCTCAGATGTGGATTTTAACTCCTTGCTCTTGAGTTCAACCATTTTAAAGAATGTGGGTAATAATTAAAAGGTTATCATTTGTGAGAGTGCTGAGAGGAGACAGTCTCCCGGTATAGAAGTGACTGAGGAGCATTTTCTGTTAGAGAAGCTCCCAGACATCATAAAAGCAGAACAAATGTACAACAACTGGATACAAAATAATATTTATGAATTGTAAATCACAAGAAATATGTAATAAAAATAAAATAAAGAGTCTGAAAAACAAATGTAAGATGTATTTCCTTTATTAAAAGTGTTTATATGGTGATAAGCTTAGACTGGTCAGTTACAGTCATATAAATGGAGACACATATTTTTACATAAAAGCCTTGGGTCCTACCACTCCATAGAGTAAGACTAAACATGGTTAAAAAGTCAGAGTTCTCCTTACAGAGACTGCCAATAAGGCTACAATGTAGGCGTGTGTAGCCATGGAAGTTCCACTGAGGGATTCTGGGAAATATGCAACATTTTCCAGGATGGGCTAAGGAAAACCATGCCTCTTTTAGCTGACTTGTACGGCAGTTCCCTTGACATCAAGCATGACCTACAAGAAGCCTTATGAAATGATGCAGGATTATAACCAAACCAGTAAATCTATTCCAGAAGGAGCAGATGCCCAACTCTAGACAACACTGTTTCGACCTGGTTAGGTCTCTTCAGTGCAGTGTAAGGAACTGGTTTGGTTGAGTGAGAGGCTTTTGACTAGGAGACTGGCAATTAAAGAGGTTTGCCACTTTTCAATAAATCTCTTCCATTGCTCTGCCATTCAGGGAGGCGCTATTGGTTCCCCAGACATACCAAATCCACCTGTGTGTATTAGTAACATATACCATATGGCTTTACCATTTTAGTGGTTTAGGATGTGCTTTCATTAACTCTTAGGATGCAGAATGGAGTAAGTTTTTAAACTAATCTAAAAATATAGGCCATAGACGGTTAATATGTTTCTTTACATAATGGGGCAGATTTACTTACCCGGTCCGTTCGCGATCCAGCGGCGCGTTCTCTGCGGTGGATTCGGGTCCGGCCGGGATTCATCAATGCAGTTCCTCCGACGTCCACCAGGTGGCGCTGCTGCGCTGAAGTCCGCTGGAATGCCTCGAAATACACCGGCCTATCCAGGATGAAGGTGAGTGAAATTTTCGCGACACAATTTTTTTTTTAAATGCGCCGGTTTTTCCGAATACGTCGGGTTTTCGTTCGGCCACGCCCCCCGATTTCCGTCGCGCGCATGCTGGCGCCGATGCGCAAAATTACGATCGCGTGCGCCAAAAACCCGGGGCAATTCAGGTACAATCGGCGCAAATCGGAAATATTCGGGTAACACGTCGGGAAAACGCGAATCGGGCGCTTAGTAAATTACCCCCAATATGTTCATTGAAGTGAAAGACACTAATGTAAACAGATAGGACAAAATTAATCTTGGTTGAAGAGTGCACAGAGAGTCTGCACACAGCAATGAAGGAAGCATCAGGAAAGATGAATCACTTGGTGAACATTCAGGGATCATTATTAAGGCAGTAAAAGCACATGTGCAATTTATGTAAGAGTGGCCAATCCCTTTAATGTTTTAATCCCACATCATGTCATAAGGCTTCTTGCTTGATGTCAAGGGAGCTGCCTTACAAAGTAACTAAAAGAGGAATGGATTTCCTTATCCCATCCTGGAAAACTTATTTGCATGATTAAGTCATCCTTCCACAACTTGGATTTTTGGCAATACAACACTACATCCAGATTCCCTTTTTTATTAGAATTCTACAATTTGATGATTTCCAGGAGGTTTATAACCTTACCCAATGTGTAGAGAGTATAATATTCATGATTAAATCATTTTCTTTCACAAAAACTTACATTTCTAGTTACCTGACCCCAAACTTTGAAAAACTTTTTTCACTGTATGCAGGAACTATGGACATGGAGAAATCCAATTTGATAGAGCTTTCCTGAGTGGGCGGTGAGGTAACAGGGCGCGTGATGTGCTAGCGGAGGTATAGTCCTATAGATAAACAATGGTGTGTATAGAAATGTATTCGGTGTCTGTATGGAAAAGCTCCTTAATTCAGTTAGACCTGTAATAAGATAGGGGCCGTGTTTAATGGCCATTATGAATGCAGACAGTGAATCAGGAGCAGTTTTCCTCCCTTTCTCTTCCAGTCCTAATTTGCTGGTGCAGAGTCTAATAGAAGAAGCAGCTGCTGGAAGGAGAGATAACTCAGAGAATGTTTAAAATTCATGCACCGATCCACAAGAGTTATTATAGCAAATCACACTTCTGTTTATCTTTGTTTGCTTATCAGAGCATCTGCTCCATGCGGATAAGACTTGCAGATTTATTTCGGGCTTACGCATCGTTGCCAGGTTGTGCCAGTTACATCATCCAACAGGAGAATTCTGTAAGATATACTTGTAGAGGTGCAGAAAAGACGTTTACACAATGTTTCTCATTAGAGATGTGGGTCCTAAAAGCCGCAATTTGGTGCTGATGTGTAAGAAGTTGTTCTATTCTTCTTCAGTAACACCTGCAATGAGATGTTGATGTTCCTCTTCGGATTCCTAATGAGATATATAGTAGTGGATCCGCACTCACCATGGAAGCAGGTGAACTCCGGCGGACCTCGGCGCAGAAGCGACACATGCAGGAACTCGGACACACGATCTTAGTGAATCGCGCCGGACCAGAATCCTTGTCGGACAATGCACCATGGAATCGCGACAGGACCGGGTAGGTAAATGTGCCCCAATGGGTCACCGCTGGAGTTCATCGAAAGTACATTGTCCAACGATCATGATCTCTGCTCCAATTCACTAAGATCGTGCGCCCGATATCCAGCATTTGTCGCTTCCCTGCTCTGGTCCGACAGAGTTCACCTTCTTTTTCGTGGTGTATGTAAGTGTATTAGCTTGCAACACAATGTTAGAATCCTAATTAGGTAGAAGTTTGGAGATAGGAAATTGTCATTCTTTTGGAGATCGCTCTTGGATAGATTGATCATGAATTTCTGCTTCCTCGGGTTTTAGGATCCGGGTTGCCGCTTCTTACTATTGTCAGGTACCCTACAAGATAACCCACTCACCTTTATCACTTAGTATGCTCCAATGACAATAATTGGTGTGAAGACATGTGTTGTCCTTGAACCAGGGCCCACTAATTATGGCCGGTGACTCCAATGTTGCCCTTGATAGATGGATAAATCTCTTTACATTTTGGGTAGACTCATGCCAGATTCTCCCGAAAGTCTATTATCTCAGCGTCGGGAGCTTTCCCAGCATATGATGGACTTTCTATTTGACATTGCTTTTTGCATATAGCTGTATTTCTGTCTTGTATGTCTTGATACCTTTTTCATGTGAGCCAGAATGTAAGGCTCTTGTTTATTTTATTGGAAAAATGTTTTCCAGTGGAAACTAATCCAAAAAGTGTTGAAACCGAACCAACACTAGAACTAGAGAAATCTGGAAAACAATCCAAAGGTTGAGATTGGAGTGTAATCCAGGAACAAGGTCAAGGCAACAGAAATCGGACGATCCGTCTGATTCGGACTGAGCACAGGATTTAACTTTACAATTGTTCACTTACATGCACCAGGAAGAAGGTGAACTCTGTCGGACCTGAGTGGGGAAGTGACACATGCAGGATATCGGGCGCACGATCTTAGTGAATTCTAGTGGAATCTCGTGGAACAATGCACTTTCTGTGAACTCCTCGGACCGGGTAAGTAAATGTGCCCCACTGAGTAAACTATTAATGAATTAAGAACATGCAAACAACCAATGAATTTACATTGGGTGGTTTGCACAGGGAATATGGTGACGGATCAGAAGCTGAGCTCATGTGCAGGTGAACATTGTACAGCCAGTAATTGCCAGAGCCAGAGTTGATTCCACCCCTTAGATACCACGGACAACCATCCAGATGCTATAATATTACCTGTTATGAGGAGTTTCTTTTTTGGCCATAAGATGACTACAATAGGTTAAATAAAAATTAAAACCAAAAGTGGATTTTCTATTGGTTAAAAAATGAAATGTTGGAGGTGTCAGAGAGCAACATTTCTTTCATAGATTTTACCTCAATATGCAAATTTTTGTCAGTGCCTTTAACTGTAGAAGCGTTACCTCTTGGCTTACCTCTCAGCTAGCACCAACTATGGGCAATGGTTTCTCTGGACTCTGAAGTTGTGTAATCAGGGGGTTTGGGGGCTCTTGGGAAATGTGCCCTATGACTTCCCTGCCTATGTGTCCCATCAAGCCATTTTGCCTGTAGTTTAGGGTGTGTTAGGGCAACAAATCACCTGAAAATGGTTCTGATGGTAGAAAGTCTAGCTAAATGGTTATAAGGCCTACATAACCACATCCTATTGTCTCTGCTACCCTGGTTGTGTTATTCCAAAAAGAAAACACTTAAAGGAAATCTACCATCTGACTGTTGACAGAGTAACAGTCTGTGAAGCTTCACCATGAAGGGGCTCAGGTAACATCCCCAGAAGCTTTTCAGGCTGTTGATTTTAGAAGGAAGGAGGTCATACCTATCCTGCTTCGATATTAAGACCTTAATCCACCAAGTCCTTCACGTGCCTAAACATTATATGACCCGGAAAGAGTTTTATCTTCGGATTGTGTCCAATCAATGACTACAAGCAGAGATTTGGCAACAAGGAATGTGATAAAATAAGAAAATCATAGGAGATTGACTGCCTTTGCTAGTTCAGATTTCTTGATGCTTCAAAGGGTTAACTTTGGCTTGTGCCATGAGGAATATGTGTTTGATGGTAATAAGTTGGCGCTTCCTATGGGGCTCAGACATGTTTCCTTCTGAGATCAGTGCTCAGATCAGTCACTTTTACAAAGCACTCTGAGCTTTATGATAGCGAGAATACCGCAGGGAGTCACCTGAACTAGTCAGTCAACACATATTAACCCGAGGTAACAACTGATGTCTCATAAAATCGCTCCTACGCTTCACCTCTTACTTGATTGTTAACATTCCCGGGTGACTGTGCAGGGATAACAGAAAACAGAGGGAAGATCAGTATAAACCTAATACAATGGCTTCCTACAACAACACGATCCCCCTTATAAGCCTCATGACATTCCTCCGATAAATAAAGTCATAGGACCTCGAGATGACTGGGATCCTTTAGGTTTTAGGACCTCCATAAGAGGATAAGGTTAACTATGAAATGTAAACCTGATATTCTAAGAATCTACAAATAAAAGGACCTTGTTAAAGCAATGGTCCTGTCTCCATTAAATAACAGCTTTTCACTTTAGGATAGGCAGAAAAATAGAGCTTTGCACTTTAAGGAGCTTCACAATATCAGGTCCTTCAGATGAATGTTTTCCTTTAGCTCTCAAAACCTGTGGTGGATAAAATGAAAAGGAGCCTCCTAGTTTCAAGATATGCAGACAAATGCTGCCCTCTACTTATAAGAAAGTACATCCCATAAGGATCTCGTTCTAAAGATAATTATAGTAAATGACTCTCAATTATGGTTGGGCTTTATTCTAGATAATTTAGTTATAGACCTAACCCTATACCTTACATCACTACTGACAATAGATGATGTCACAGCTTATCCCCTCCCCCTCCCTGTACAATGACCTCTATATAGATAACACTGACCCATCATTACAAAAATCCTACTACCATAGTGTGTCACAGCTTATCTCCTCCCCCTCCTGTACAATGGACCCTTATATAGAGAACACTGACCCACTCATTACATCACTACTGACCATAATGATGTCACAGCTTATCTCCCCCCCCCCTGTACAATGGCCTCTATAGATAACACTGACTTCATTACATCACTACTGACATAGATGATGTCACAGCTTATCTCCTCCCCCTCCCTGTACAAGGACCTCTATATAGATAACACTGGCCCATCATTACATCACTACTGACAATAGATGATGTCACAGCTTTATCTCCTCCCCCGTCCCTGTAAATGGCCTCTATATACATAACCTGACCCCATCATTACATCAGTACTGACAATAATGATGTCACAGCTTATCTAACTTACGTCTCTCTCCCTCTGTGTACAATGTTCCTCTATAATGATAGCACACTGACCCACATAAACCACTACTGGACAATAGATGATGATCAAAACAAGCTGTATCTCCCCCCCCTTCCTGTACAATGACATCATATAGATAACACTGAACCCATCATTACATCATACGGACATAGATATTCAGCAGCTTCTCCTGCCCCCCTCCCTGTACTATGAACTTCCATTAGATAGATAACCACTGATCCATCACTAATCATACTATGACACAATAGATGATGTCACAGCGTAATCCCTCCCCCTTCCTGTTGATGACCTCTATTAGGATACCACTGACACATCCATTAACACCACTACTGAAACATAGATGATGTCAAGTTATCTTCCTCCCCTCCCTCTACCATGTCTCTAATAGATAGCATGACCCATCATACCACATCATACTGACAATAAGATGTCACAGCTTATCTCCGCCCCCTCCTGCGCACAATGACCTCTCTATAGATAACACTGACCCTCATTACATCACACTACAATAGATGATGTCCCACATCTTATCGCCTCCCCCTCCCTGTGCAATGACTTCTATATATTGATAAAACTGACCCATCTCCAGTGCTTGAGCTACGAGGAGCTGAGTTCTGCACATGCAGATGCTTCACGGATGAGTGTGCTCAGCTCCTAATAGCTACACACTGAGGATGGATTGGTAGGCAGAACGCAAGAGCCTACTGGGGCGTGGAGTAGCCGTGCCATGTAGGCTCAGCTTCAGCTAGCCTTTTTCGTTAATATGCATATTTAGGCCATTAGAAATTATAAAAGATTTGGTGGAATAAAGGATTAGCCCTAAAAGGGCTATCCTACTATAGATTACAGGAGCCTGCCACCAGATCTCCCCTAATAGGTTGATCCATGGTGGAAGGTTTCCTTTAAGTCCTTCTATTAGATCATATTAGATATATTTTCCATGTATCCATGTTAAGTCCTGCGTAACCTATAGTAAGCAGGATTGTAAGCAACAGTCCATTACATCCGTCCTTGTCTTTATTTTGGATGCCAAATAAGTAAAAAATTTAAACAATCTAATCCACACCAAATTTACACCGACATCTGGTATTTACCTCTAATGTGGAGCCAGCAAATTCTATTTCAGACTCACCAGATGTTGGTAATAAATTACAATTTAAATGGATTCATTTACAAAAGAAAGAAAAGATTTAGGGCTCAGTGACTGCAGCGGATCCATGTGCGGCTTGGAATCTAAAGACTATAATAGACAGACAATGAGATCACTGAGGTATTGGGGTCACTGACATATCTGAACCTACTATGTATTGGGACCATTATGGTATCTGGACAACTGATCACATGGAATTCCTATGTATAGTCATGATAAGTCCACCTTCCTTGCATTATGTGCTATTACATAAGTATAAAACTCAACCCTACAACATCCCTACATATAAGTGCCCCAGCTGCAGAGGATAAACCCCTCCGATGAAGGTAAACCCAGTATACGGTATCTGCACAGTCCTGCAAGAGAAAGACGATAATTTGCTTTTGTCCGGCAGCTACAGAAAGATGAAGCAGAGACACAATGGTAAGTAAAATGATAGTAATTAGAATCAGAGGTCACAACAGGAAATCAGATGAAGTACAAAACAAATTACAGGAGAATAGTAAAATAGTCAGGGAACAAGCAAACCAACACATACGAAGTGTTGACAACACAGTAGTATTGAATGAGCCACAAGGATAGGGCCTAACAAGGCCACAAGCATAGGGCCTAACAAGGTCATTAGCATATGTAGGGCCTAACAAGGTCAGACGAAATAGGCCTAATAACACCAAGTGATAGGTAGGGCCTAACCAGGCCCACAAGGATAGGGCCTAACAAGACCACAAGGATAGCTAGGGTCTAACAAGCCACAGATAGTAGGGCCTAACAAGGCCACAAGGATAGGGCCTAACAAGGCCACAAGGATAGGGCCTAACAAGGCCACAAGGATAGGCCTAACAAGGCCACAAGGATAGGGCCTAACAAGGCCACAAGGATAGGTCCCCTACAAGACCACAGGGATAGGGCCTTACAAGGCCACAGGGATAGGGCCTAACAAGTTCCACAAGCATAGGTAGGACCTAACACACGCACAAGGATAGGGCCTAACAAGGCCACAAGGATAGGTCCCCTACAAGACCACAGGGATAGGGCCTTACAAGGCCACAGGGATAGGGCCTTAAAAGGTCACAAGGTTAGGGCCTAACAAGTCCACAAGCATAGGTAGGCCCTAAGAAGGCCACAAGGATAGTGTGCTGGTTAAAGAGGTTTCTTAACAGTTAGCTAGTTGTTTGTATTGTCTTTGCCTTTGTATTGCACTTAGGCATAGGAAGGAATCATCTTCTAGTTGTCTACCTACTGCCTGTGGTGGACAGCTGTGAAGGGGACAAGAACCAGGTTCCACCTGTCTCTGTCCCACTGACACCCTTATTTTTTTCTATAGTAACCACAGGATGAATAGCAGTTAATTATTAAATATCTTATACAAATTGATCATCAGAAAGTCTGACCGCCTCTTTAAATGCAGAAGTTTGTAGATCAGGAGAATTCAAATGTGTATTAATAAAATACTACAAGATGTCAGCAATTGTGCTTTTGGTACCTTATTACATATGGCAACCATTGCAACCAACCATTGAAAGAGTTTGCCTCGTAACTGGCATCATGATTTCCACCGCTGAGCTACAGCAAGTGCCCAATATGGTCACTGAATGACTGCATGCAAACAAAGATTGGTGGAACAGATGGAAATAGGGGTTATGGATCCACTTGGGAAATTATTCATTATTTATTTTTACTGTTAAAAAACATTTTTTTTTCACAATTTTCTTCAAGAGGGACATTGCTTATTATAAAGGATCGTCACCTTCAAGGACATATGTCTAATTTATATGTGAGCCAGAATTTGACGGGTTCCCCCCATGTTGATCCATATCTTGAATTTCTCCATATAATCAGCTGTCTGCTGTAGAAAACTAATCAGAGACGTTCTAGAAGAGTCGTGGTTACAATGTTGTGCTGTCACTAAGCTGCTCGGTAAAATTGCAGATGTGCTCCATTTAATATATAGAATGGCAATTCCCCATGATTTCTTTCTATGAGGCTCCACACAAGCAGCGGGATTCTGCTCACCTGAATTACCCACTTCAGCTGCAATTTTCTAAATATTTCCCCTCTCTGTATGGAAATAGGCAGTTAAGCTGTCAATCGGGGGAATTCAAGTAGAAGGCCAGTAATAGGAGATTCTCTGAGCCAATGTCACATCCTTACGTCTGCTTCATCAGGATGGAGACATGGAAATACATCCAATGAAGCACATTGGGACACATATAGTCATTATGTCTGATAGACTGTGCTAGGCTACACAGTGCTAGGATGTAGCAGATTTATAATGATGAGAAAACAGCCAACAATCTATGCCCGTGCCAAAGCAATGAGATCCGACTACAAACATAGAGGTGGGATGCGGAAAGCTCTCTCTCCGGCTCACCCGAGTCGGTTGTTAAAATTACAGCCGGTTCTGAGAGCAGGAGGGAAGCCAGGATATGATCCAGCTCCCTGCCCCTTGTGGGTCACACGGCACGGGAGCCTGTAGCCTGGATGCTGTTGGCCTCCTCCAGAGCAGGCGTCTCAATCTAATTGATCTAATTTATTTTTCCTAGCGCCATATTTCACGACTTCTCGCTACCAAAGTAGAGAGTATTAACCGTGTGAAATATTAACCATGTGAAAGCACAATTAAAAAAAAAAATTAACAAATATCGCCCATAATAATCATACAAACAGTAAAAATAACTTCACATTAGCAGGTGAAAAAGTGAGCCAGTGTTGAGTGGGAACCCCCTTCGTATGGCCTGCCGAATTAGCTTCCTCAGGCAGTAGCAGGCAGCCCCACAGGAGAACGAGAGCGTTAGAGGAGGTAAGTATAAGTATTGTTCTCGTTTTACTATCCGCTGCACAGTCAGATATAACATTTTTTTAATACCCAGAAAATCCCTTTAATCTACACAGAAGCCATATGCACAAAAATGTTATTTTGTCATTGGATGAATCCTTTATATATCATCCTGACAGACTCTTTGACTTTTCGTTCAGACTGCTGACATCTTACCTCCTTCCCTATCGTGTATCTTCATCAGGCTGGAAGGATGCGCCCACCCATGTGGCAGCACAGAGGGACGTGACAGGAGTAATTGAATCAGAGGACGTCTGATTTTCGGCTTCAGTTAAAAGTTGTGTGACATAAAGTGTAACAGAGATGGCCGTGAGAAGTGCCTTACCTGACTTATTTCACATTTATTTACCTTATACAACATTCACAAAGTAATCACATAGGGCCAGATGTATCACAGTTGTGGTGCTCTAGTTTCATTTTTAAGACTAAATGAAGCGCATTGTTACACCAGAATTATCACAAGCTACAACCATCTGTGATGAGTTGAGTTCCTGCCACTTATTAATCACTTTATTTTAGGCGCAGTTTAGGCGCAATGGTAGATTCAGGCAGTTACATGTGATCCCTTACAAGCTCCTCTCTGCTTCTCTCCCACACCCCAGTATGAGAATGACCCCCACAGCAGCACCCAGGTATGTGACACCCTGCACCCTGTGATCTCCTCAGCAGTGGCTTCTCCTGGAGGGGATCCTCTGGTGTTGATCTTCTACTGCCCCCCTGTAATTCTGGACAGTATCCTCCTCAGACACTGCTAAATGGGACACTTCTCTGTCCTATGTGCAGCTCCCACTCACTTCTCTTCTATCTGCTACCAACCACCAACCTTCACACTTCTTTCTTGTCCTATGTGCAGCTCCCACTCACTTCTCTTCTATCCTGCTACACGGGACACTTCTCTGTCCTATGTGCAGCTCCCACTCACTCACTATTCTCCTTCTAATCCGCTACACGGGACACTTCTCTGTCCTATGTGCAGCTCCCACTCACTTCTCTTCTATCCTGCTACACGGGACACTTCTCTGTCCTATGTGCAGCTCCCACTCACTTCTCTTCTATCCTGCTACAAAAAAACAAGTGATACACCTGGCGCATTATATGTGCATTAGCCCAGATATATCATTGTGTCTGTGCTAGTTTTTTGTCTAAGTTTGCAATAAAAAGTGTCTTTGGATTTTGCACATGTATTTATTAAGTGTTTGTGCCACTGTGTGTCGTGGTTGCATTCTGTCTGACACTTCAGAAAACTGTGCACCTAAAGTGGCGGGTGTTTGCAACACATTAATGTTTAGACTTCAACAAAATTGTGTCACACGGAGTAGACTGTTGGATTATCTGGTGCAAACTGCATAGGAATGAGGCAAATTTCACAAAGGTAGATAGCAGCAGTTTTCATATACAGTATTTTGGCCAATGGGTTAATAATATTAAGACTGATGCTGGTCACAAACAATGGGGGAGATACATCAACCTGTCCTCAACAGAATTTTGAAGTGGTTTCTACCTGAAATGTCGTGTGCCTTATTTATTGAGAGTTTTAGACCATTTTCGGACAGTTGTGGCCTCTGTAAAAGTGACTATGGCCTAACTCGGGCGCAAGAAAATTCAGTTTGGGAACCAGTAAATTCAGTCTGAGTGCCAAGAAATTCAGACTCTCTGTATCATTCAATAGATGCTGCTCCGTTATTTGCTTGAGAACAATGAGCCTAGAAAAAAAAATATCTATCTCAGTAACTATTGAAGGCTGTAAATAGTTGGAGTTGGTACAAGGTCTCATTTAGTCATATTATGCTATGATTGTGTAAGCAAGAGGCCTCTGAAATCTGTAAGTTGTTGGTCCAATCTTGCACAATCTTGGATCCAAAGGTCCCAAAGAAGACAGCCCAACTGGGAGGTGTCTATGGAGGCAATCACTTGTCACTAATGTTGTCTATCTCGTAAATAATTGAAGACGTTCCAAAAATGTACAATGAAAACAACAAGAAATCACAACATCATAGATCCTGTTTGATCTTAGATTAACGCCCTCTATGAAATTGATAGAATTAGAAAATGAAGCCGTCATCCATGGAACCAACTCAAAATACTTGGGAACAATCCCAAAATTGTGTATGGTGACCCCAATGATGGTCAAAACTGATACTGTGAATGGAAAAAATGGCACTTTTGGGCACTATTTAAGAAATGGGAATGCATATGTTTATCCACACGACTTTCCCTGTACACTCTATGCAGTTCTTCCATTGTTTCTTTCTTCCACGATCTATGCGGATACATTGTTTTATTAATCAGAGAACATTCACATTATTCCACTTTGTGATTAGGAGATGAGAATAATGAGCTGGGGAATAATTGTGACTGATGGTGATTAGATCTGAATACATTGTTTCTGACTTATCCGACTTGTTGTGAGAATCCATCCTTCTTAAGTCTAGGACTATTTTTGGATTTTACATAAAATAGATAATGCATTATGTAAAATACGCAAGATGACACAGGAGTAATTTATTTCGGCAGATTTGGAACCTGGAGTATTGTAACTAGGGTACAAAATAATTCTGGTCCAGCTCCTGAACAGTATTACAAGCCTGTATTTACAATTTTTATTTAAAAAAATCCAAAGTAGTGAAAATCAACTCGTTTCAGGCACTGTCCATGCTCCTTTTCGAAGATAGATAGACACACGTATATGGGCAAATATGGTCTATACCAGTGGTGGCGAACCTATTGCTAGGGTGCCAGATGCGGCACTCACAGTCCTCTCTGTGGGCACCGAGGCCATTGCCCCAGCACAGAGTTGACCAGACAAAACTCATGGTATCCTCCTGCACTCCCAGCCACAACACATTCATCTGTGTAAACAGCCAGGACACTTCAAAGCCATATGTTCCCAGCGCCACAAGGGTCCGGTGCCATCCCTTAACCTGTCCACTGTTGTGTGTTGTGCCGTGATAACTTGCAGCCTGTCACCATAGGCAAGGCTGTGGCCATAGGACTAAGAGGCAATGGGGTTCAGTTGACCCTTGTACAGCCTGAACTGATATCCCCACTGGATTTGGTACCCAGGAAGATGCTCACTGTTTCCGGAATTGGAGAAACTGAGCCGGCACTGCTCATTGCCAAGTTGTATTTGGAATGGGGTGTGGGGAGGAGAGTATCATCTGATATCCCTGTGAGTGTCCTGCTGGGAACTGACTAGGGATGGCTAATGTCTCAGTATGTGACTCCAAAAGGGTTAATGATGGTGCATTATCCATGCCTCACTTCATCATGGGGGGCGTGAGATAGATGCATTTTGTCCATTCATGTACATGTATCTTAAGACTTTCACTATAGTTAAGCAAGATGTGGTGGAGTATTAACCTGTATATTGACTTATTATTCATCTTGGCAGTAACAGTCTCCATTCAAAACACCACTCACTTCTTACAGGGCAGTTACACCCTCTCTCAGCCAAAACACCAGACCTTGGCAAGGGACTTCAAGGGGTCCGTGGGTCTTGTGTTTTACATGTGTGTTCTAAATAATCCCCAGACTAAACTCATTCTAAATAAAGAACCCAAATCATACTGTCAATTAATGAAAAAAAAATGAAGACCCCAGACTATTTCCACTTAATATAGAGCTCTGAAAAGTCTTCCTCTAATTAAAGACCCCAAAACAGACTCCCCTTTGTACAGATCCCAAATAACACTCCCCATAATACCGATCCTGGACTAGACTCTACCTCAAAGGGAACATCCCCAGCTCTTACCCAACTAAACTACTAGACCCCTCAGGTAGGGTATGAAATGTCTTTGCTGAAATTCCCTTTAATGTGAAATTATAAAAAATCTCCCCCAAAGTAAAATGAAAAGGAGCTGAATACAACCTGAGTGAGGCTGGAGGGGGATCGTCACTTAACACCCCCATATCTATGAGCTCTGTATTAACCACAAGTATGATTTTGGTATTAGATTGTATTGTGGTGCTGTGAGGTACGGAACCAGGCAGGAAATGTGAGCTGCATATAAAGATCCAGTTTCCGCCTATGTCTTTAGCTGTCTGTATCTCCGATTGTGTAGCTCAGATAACCACAAGCCTGATGTGATCTGAAAGATGAGATTCTTGGCTTAAAATGATAGGATATGGATGGTCTAAAGTTCTAGAGGCCAAAATATGGATGTCTAAAGTGATGCTCCTCCTCCTGACCCATAACATGCAAAAAGTGATTGTTATCGGATCATTCTCACATGACTTTGGAGGAGAATTTTTAGAGGAAAACGGTGAGATTTCACATTAAAGATGGAATTCTAGAAAGGACATTTCATACCCTACTGGAGGGTAGACCACCCTACTCCTACATATAGACCAGAGAGGCATACAATTACCAGATTGTCTATTCTCACCCTTTTATATATTTACTTGTTTTGTCATCCATCTTGAACCACATCTCAATCAATCAGGAGAAAAGGTAAAGATGGAAACATCTGTACATTCAGGCCCAATATAAAGGTAATGTATCAAGGAGATTTGTAACCCTTAACCAACTGGGAAACCTCTGTAGAAAAAAATAAACACACATACTTACTTACCTGCTCTGGCTCTCACCATACAATGGTTTTTGGGCCTGCTTACGACTGGCACTTCTGGGGTGTTAAGGAACCCTCTTTAGCCAATCAGCGTTTTTCTGAGATCAAATGACCAAAAGGAAGTGAAGTCCCGTAGTCTGAGTAGGCCACTCATTGGCTGAAGTGGGTCCCTTGACCCTCCAGATCTTCTGCTCTCATATGACTTAGTGTTAAAATGTAATGGCTTCTAAAAGGAAGGAAATAAAAGTGGGCTTTATTGGGCAGAGCCGGCAAAACAGGCTCACCCAGCATATGTACAGATCTGCTGAACACGTATCAGTAGCATCTGTGTTAAGACACAGGTGTCATTGATATTCAGAGTGGGGCAGACAAGACCTGTCTATCTGTCCCGCTCTGTACAGCCCACATCCCTTGATAGAGCTGCGACCCAGCAGAAGAGAGGAGAAGAGTGTAGGCAACAGCATGGAAACAGGTAGGTAAGTATAAATTTAATTAATGTATATAATTGTGATTGGGGATGTTTATTGATTGGGAGGGGGCTGCATACAAATACATTCAATACAATCTATTCTCTATCTATCTCATATCTCTATCTATCTCATATTCTCTATCTATCTATCTATCTATCTATCTATCTATCTATCTATCTACCTATCTATCTATCTATTTATCTCTAATGTATCTCATATCTATCTTTCTATATAGAAAAAAATAGCAGCACTCCAGTCCAGGTACCAGGTGAAATAAGCCGGCAGAGTAGTCTTTTTCATGCTTGAAAGTTTATTTCACCTGATAACTGGATGGTGCATAAAATAGTTTTAATTCGGGGCCTCACTGTTAGTTTTTCCCAGAGCCCCCCTATGTCTAAAACGGGCCCTGCCTTGGGGAAGGGGTTAAGTCGTCACTCACTGGGAGAAGGTAGGTGGATGTGCAGAGGAGGTAACAGATGTGCACTCGGTGAGCGCAGTTATTTGGCTGTTCCTCTCGCGTTGCTTGGCTGTGGGTTTCTAATGATAGGGAAGAAAATCCTGATCTAGCAGTAAAATGTGCTGATACATTTCTAGAGATTCTGTACAAAGCACATTCTCACATCACACAAGTTCTGTACGTTACGTCTCACAACTTCACCTTCTATCACATTTCACAGTAAACATCTATAGAAGAGGAGCGTTCACTTATATACATCTATACTTATACATTTCTAAATGTCTGTAGAAGAGGAGCGGTCACTTATATACATCTATACTTATACATTTCTAGATCAATGTCTGGTAGAAGGAGCGCTGTCACTTAATACGCATCTATACCTTATCATTTCTAAATGTCTGTAGAAGAGGAGCGGTCACTTATATACATCTATACTTATACAAAGAGGGGCAGTCACTTTACAAATAATTTACTGTTTTCGCCATACATAATGGGGCAAAAAAAACAAACGTTTATTTGTTTCCAATGGCAACAAATTGTGAGCAAAGAAGAATACTAAATTATTCTATACTATTCTTTACTTTACTGTAATGTATTTTAATATCCTCTTCTTTACTATAATTTACTATATTACATCACTGTATTCCTAGCGATACAATATGTTTCTTTCGGAAGCTATACTGTCTATTCCTTTTCTTTACTATACTATACAGTATTTTACTATATATTACACCATACTATACTATACTACAATATAATGTGCTATAGAATAGTAAAGCTTAGTGTAGTATAGACGTGTAATGGATATTATAGCAGAGTAGATTAACTGGATATTACTACAGGCAGTCCCCAGGTTACGTACAAAATAAGTACAAACCCAAGGAACCTAAGTTGAATTTGTATGTAAGTCGGAACTGTATATTTTATAATTGTAGCTCCATAAAAACATTTTTTTATCCCAGTGACAATTGGATTTTCAATTTTTTTTTTCTGTAATGGAAACAAGGATTATCAATAAAGCTTCATTACAGACACCATAGACCTGATCATTGCAGTCTGGGACTAAATTAAAACATCCAGAGAGCTTAATTAGAGGTCACATCTGTCAGAGGGGTCTGTCTGTAACTAGGGGTCGTCTGTAAGTCGGGTGTCTTTAAATAGGGGACCACCTGTATATCATATATACAGTAGTAGGAATCTATAGTATGGTATACAGTTAGGCCATTTCTCTAATGTTGGTTGTGTACATTACCACAACAAGCTGAATTTCAGACTTTCAGATATCATCCAGTGGGTTATACAAAATGATTCTTTAAACTGAATAAATAAAATAATTGTAAATAAAATGTTAATTCCTAATACTTGATTGAAAACTCTTTGTTGGCAATGACTGCCTGAAGTGTTGAGCTCATGGACATCACTAGACATTGCTGTGTTTCCTCCTGCCAGGTCTGGTCCATCCTGTAGATGTGGCCTTTCTCTCAGAAGTTTAGTTTAGTCTAACAAGTGAAAATCATCTCAGTTGGGATGAGATCAGGGAATGAGTCGGCCATTCTAGAATATTCCACTTCTTTGTTAGAATAAACTCCTGGGTTGCTTTGGATTTATGTTTTTGGTCATTGTCCATCTGTGCTATGAAACACCAACCAATCAGTTAGTCTATCTTTGGCTGGACATGGATCAGAGTTCTGCTTACAGAGACTTTGCTAATTGAGGCCGCCCTACAGGAGTATGGAGACTTACAGACATTTATGCTCCAATAGGGGATTCTGGGAAATATGCAAATATGCTTTCCAGGGTGGGAAAAGGAAAACAATGGTGGTCATTTACTAAGGGCCCGATTCGTAAAAACCGCCGCATTTTTTAAAAAAAATGTGTCGCGGAGCTTGCACTTACCTTCACTAGGAATAGGCCGGTGTACTTGAGTGCGTTCCGATGCTCTTCAGCGCAGCAGCGCCACCTGGTGGACATCGGAGGAACTGCCTTAATGAATCCCGGCCGGACCCGAATCCAGCGCAGAGAATGCGCCGCTGGATCGCGAATGGGCCGGGTAAGTAAATCTGCCCCAATGCCTCTGTTTTCTACCTTAACACCAAGCATGGATTACAAAAAGCCTAATAACATGTGGTGGGATTAAGCCAAACAAGTACATCTATTCCAGAAAATCAGATTCCCAACAGGCGCTGCTCACCCTACCCCTCTCAATTGCGAATGGCATGGCGTCCGGCCGTATATGGGGAAGGACAAAGCATGCTCTATCTTTTCCTGTGCACGATATGGTAGGTCACTGCACTGCCGTTGGGCGCCATAGCCATCTATGGGGATGTATTGTTTGCGGCTTTATAGTATTGTGCAACGATTTACGTTTTGCGCTGAAATGCCCCAGCATTTTGGCACACACAATCGGATTTTGGAGCATCGGCGCCGGGTTGTTCGCGTCAGAAATTGGGGGCGGGTCGTCGGACAACGCGACGGATTTGGACAACGCGCAGGATTTAACATTTAGAATTGTGTTGCAAGACACGCACTTACATGCACCGGGAAGAAGAAGGTGAACTCTGGCGAAGCTCGGCGCAGAAGCGACACATGCAGGAACTCGGGCGCACGATCTTAGTGAATCGCGGCAGACCTGAATCCTCGTCAGACAACGCACTGCGGGATTGTGAAAGGACCGGGTATGTAAATGTGCCCCACTGTCTTATTTTTGGGGAAACACGAACTATATATATATATATATATATATATATATACACAGTATACTATGATTTTCTATATTATATTACTATATATGTCTTTATGCTATACTAATGGACTACATTCTTATCCTATGCTATAATAAACGAAACCTTTTTCATTTGAACTTGAATTTCAATATTTCCCGGAGTAAAAATCCCAAATGAGCTTAATTGGGGAATATTGAGTATGATTTAGTTTTAAGTGAAGGTTTTTTTGATGTTTCCGATTTTTTATGATGAGCTTTCACGCAAAATTAATTACAAGTAATTACATCTAAATGCATTAAATGCTGTCGTCAGAAGCTAATAGGTGGTGTCATTTTCTGGTTGGTAGAATGATACTTTGTAACTCTTTCAATTACCATAATTACGTTTTCTGTCAATCGCCAGTTCTGTGGCTTTTCTGCTTTATGACCCACATTTGTATCTCAGCAGATATATTCTTCTAGGGGGAGAGGTGCCGGTATGGATTGGGCTACAATCATAAAATGTATATGGGGAATATTTTTAAAAATATTAGACAAAAACAATTTTGTACGTATAATGAGCACAATATTAGAAATACATCACTTTATCGTGTTGGTGTTGAGACGATAAGTTTTGACCATAAATGTGTACGGCAGTGAAGGCAAATCTTATACAACCCGGGAGCCCAAACTACAGCAAAAACCCAATTACTTATTGTAACTCATTAAAACAACAACTGCTTTGTCACAGCTTTCAATTGTATCTGCGTCCTGAGGACAACAATACAGTATAAAGATGGAGAAGATATTTGGATTATCATTGTAGCTTCCCTCCAGGATCCCCTGAACAGAAAAAATTTCGGAGCCAAGGCAGGAGCTCCAATGATAATCCAGCTCTGCCTACACCTTCTCTTTCCTCCTGTAGTTCCAGGCAGCCAAGGAGATGTTCGCTTTTAAAATAGGGCTTATCACAGCACATCTTGGGGGGCCTGGGACTGTGAGTGGAGGTCTTGAGTCCTGTCTGGTGAACTCTGTACTGGGTTGATGACCCGGTTGCCCACAGAGAAGGCTCTGAGTGGCGGCTCTGGCACACATGCCACTGGGCTATAGTATGGTACAATATCACAACCATATCTTCAAAATGCTCCTCCTTGGGTACTTGCCATGGATTAAAAGAGATGTCCTCGAAAACAGTCACCTGTTCAGCGATTAATATGTTTATAATTAGAGATGAGTGGACCCAAAGTCTCCATTTGGGTTCTGGTGCATGGAAGAATCCAGTAAATTGAAACCCCTAGCTACTAGCCATGGCTGTGATTGGCCAGGAAGACTCTCCTTATAGGATCTATAGGATTGTGTCTGAGGAGAAGCCCCATAGAAGACATCATGCTGTAATCTAGGTGGGAGATGTTGGTGACATGCTAATGTTATTGTTGACTAGAGAATAAGGAAAGATAATGGGGCAGATTTACTTACCCGGTCCTGTCGTGATCCCGCGTTGCATTGTCCGACGAGGATTCGGGTCTGCCGCGATTCACTAAGATCGTGCGCCTGAGTTCCTGCATCCGTCACTTCTGCACCGAGGTCCGCCAGAGTTCACCTGAATGTACATAAGAAACCCCTCCATGCCCCCAATCAAAAATTACATTGTTACCCCCAAATATATTACTATACTAGTCTGTGAATAAATAATACTGTACCGTTAAAAAGTATGTGTGTAGTATATAGCCTGCCAGCAAGCCCCCTGTTGTATATAGCCAGCCAGCCCCTAGTAGTATATAGCCAGCCCAGGCAGGCTATATCCTACTGGGGGGATGGAAGGTTGATATCTTACGGGGGCTGGCTGGCAGGCATAGTCCTAGGGGGGGCTGGATGGCAGGCTATATCCCTACTGGGGGATGGCTGCAGGCTTATACCTAATGGGGGCTGCGTGGCAGGCTACATACTACTGGGCGGCGTGCTGGCAGTGCTATATACTATGGGGGTAGCTGCAGGCTATATACTACTGGGGGCTGGTGGCAGGCTATATAAGTTACTGGGGGATGGCAGGCTAATACTACTGGGGCAGACTGCGCGGCTATATACTACTGGGGGCTGGCTTGCATGTTGCAGAGCTATATATACTGGGGGGCTTGCAGGCTATATTACATACTAGGGGCCTGGCGGCCACGGCTAAGGATTACTAAGGGGGGGTGATTGGCAGGCTATTTATTTAATAATGGGGGCTGATGGGGGCTAGTACTAATGGGTTGGTGCTTAATATAGTGGGGTGTGGCAGGCTATATACTAAGAGAGCCTGGCAAGCATATATACTACAGGGGATGGCAGGCTAATATACAACAGGGTGCTGGCAGGCTATTATACACAGGGGGTGGAAGCCCAACATACAATTGCCACCCCCCTAACACATTCTCCCCCCCACCCCAACAACATTTCTTCATCCCACCAGTCCCCATCACATTTTTACACACCCCACCCCCCTACACATTTCTTACCCCCAAACCCCCCACTCACCAATTCTTACCCCCCACCTCCCCAACAATTCTGATCACCAACCCCCACACACGTTCCATTCTTTCTCTCCCCCCCCCCACACACTCTTTGTTTCAATAGGTTTAAAAAAAAATTTACTCACTCATCATGTTGCTGCTGCTGCGTGGGAGAGATACATCGGTCCCATGTGACGTCTTGATACCATGACATTACACAGTGCGAACATGCGCCAGGAAAGCTCGGACCGCGACGTTGCGCTAATTGGCTGTAGTGATAGTACTCAAGGGCCATTGCAACCAGCATCGGTACTATTACACCAATGACAGGGGGCCTCCGTGGAACGAACGAGTGAGGCTCACTGCCCATTGTGCCACGGTTAGGGCCCCACTGGGGATCACTGCCACCCGGCGGGCCAGACCTAACCCCTGTCTGACCACTATATGGTCACCGTATGGTGATACTGAACAATGGGTTTGGGGGGTCCACTCTGACGTGGGGTTTGTTCTCCTATCTAAACCCTATGTACAACCTCTGACGGGTAAGTAAATGACCCCAAAATTTATACAGTTACTTAAAAATCACCACAACTGGTGGGTCATTATTTTATCTCCATTCTCCTTCAAACCCCAATACTTTTTGCAATTTTTCCAAGTACAAAACAGGGGTGTTTTTCTTTTGGTATAAAAAAATGTCCAAAATGTGGGGAACATTGTTAAAAACTTACATTTTTAATTTTCACTGTGACGCAATCATTAACAACACCTGCCCTTTATTACTTTGGGTCAACAATCACAGGGATACCAATGTATGGTTTTATTGTGTTACATAAATAGATTTAAAAATTAAGACTCTTGTAACAGTGAACATTCCTCAGTTTGCCATTTCCTGATTCTGAGCCAATTAACTTTGCGTACAGAAATTTCGGATATGTTCACCGTTCCAATTTGAGGCAGTTATGGCTGTGTTCCTGGATAAGATACTGACGCAGAGCCAAAGAAACTTGAATGCAAAATCCCCTGCACCAAGCTCCACCAGTAGTTGACACCGCAGAAACCAGTCTTGGTCCGTTGGAGTTACCAGTTAGACTTCGGCTTCCTCACTGTGCTTTCCCCTGGTTCCATCCGGACCCCTAATAAGAAGGGAACATCTTGATTGAGTGTTTTCTTTCTTTCTGTACCCCTCGAGTGGGTCAAAGAGAGTGCATAGCCATGATGTCTATATGATCTCTTAGCTCTTCTCTCGGACATCTTTTTAATGGGGATGTCCCCTTGAAAGTACAATTTTGTTGCTGGGGTCTGATTCTGGGAAACCTGGCACATATATTGCGGTGCATAGGATACATAAGTCTCAGTGTCTCGGTCCTAGCCCCTCTCCCACCACTTCCTTGATGTCTTGAGGTGACTCCAAGGGAGAAGCCACTGCGTAGGAGTCCACTCTCAGATCAGTCGCGATAATGAGGATGCTTGCCCCGGAACCCCAAGGATTGCGATGACCAATACGCGATAAATGTAGCCTGGTCAACAAATGTGGCCCCTGGTGGCCGAAATCAAGGGGGGGTTTAGGTTTCCAAGGTCTCCGGATCAATTGGGTGTCCTTTTGGATAGGTGATAGTTCTTTTTGTTGGACACCCACCTTTAACTAGGTATGGAGTAGTATATAGGAGACGCTACTTGATTTGTATCTAATGATTAGCCAAATCATTTTCTTATTACTAATAAAATAAATTGAACTTTTGATGAATTGATAATTGCAGATTGTCTTTCATAGAGAAATCCATTAATTGATTTAGAAAAAAAATAACGTCTGTTTGCTCGACTCCGTATCACATTTATCCGCGTATCACACACAAAGACGGGAACTGAGGCCAACTATGTACAATGTGAACACAATGCTTTTTGGTCTAAGATTAGGCCCAGCTCGTAATAACTGCTCTGTGGTTACTGAGGCATCTGTCTTCAAACACACATCATGGTAATCACCATTGCCTCAGGCTTTGTAGACAGATTCGAGAGACGTCGTACAACCAAAATGGATTCAATCTAAGACCGCAAATGGCTCCGAGAAGAGTATAAAGGAACCAAGCGATTGAAGATAGTGCGATAGAGGAGGGAGAATCTTCTTATCATTGGCTCCATAATGTCGGTTTATATCCATCCAGTCTCTTAAGGATCCAGACACTGAGGATCATCGTATTGAGGACTTGGGATATTTTAAGACTTTACTGAAGGATTCCTAATAAAAATGAATAGAAACCAAAAATGGTTCCATATTGTAATGGTGTAAAGGCACTAGTACAGAACGGCTCACATTCATATATTGACAATCTAAGTTGTTGGCACAAGGGGCATACAAATAAAATAAATCTTTGGATTTTTGGAAATTGTTTCCAAAGTTTAGGTGCCAATAAGCCCCCATTTCCAACCAACAAATACCCCTGTTATGGTGCACAGAAAAAGGAAAGGTACTTGGGACAGCTGATAGTGACAAGGAGAGGAACAGTCGATGTAGGAAGAATTCTGGAAGGAGGAGTATGTGGACAAGTGGAACTCAGGAGATGTAGCTGGTACTCGCTGCACCCGAGACGGGAGTCTAATGGCCCGCGTCTTCACCAGCGGACCACCAGGTCCGCGAATAGCGGGCCCCCTCTTTTCCGCGACTAGGATTTGTGGTGGCAGAAAAGGAAACAGGGGTTAGCAGGACATGTACGAGAAATGGGAATGATAGACAAGAAATACGGCTTGGAAGGGAACGGAACTCACGGCACGGCAAGCAGGCAGATGGCACAAAGACCCCACGCGCGAAAAAGGAACTTCCCCTTCTTCCTTTCCCTCTCGCCCCAGGGACACAACTTTGGGAACGGAGCGGATCCGACGGCAGGGGAGCGTAGCGGCGAGGCCACGTGAGTGCTGTTTCCCGCTCCCTCCCCGTGAAAGACGGCCTGACGAACAGCGAAAAAAGAGAGCGCTACGGTACCGGAACATTGCTGTCCTTCGTAGGACAAGGACCCGCGAATCGGGGAAACGATTGTTTATGTAAGACACACAGGAAAAATGGCAGGTGTCTGGAATGATTCGGAAGACAACCAATTAGGAAAAACGGAGAGGCGTATGTAAACGCCTGGGAAACAGGAGCCTCTGGAATGCTGGGAGGGCTTTCTCTTCAACAGGACGTGCTCGCTCCTGTCTAGGAAGTGACGTTCCTCCCCGGAGCCTGTGGAAACTTGGTAAGTTCTGTGTAGAATTGCGTGAAGAGACAGCAAGGCAGGAAGGGAGGTGAAGGCAATACAAGGTGAGTGGATTAGCCAACCCAATGAGGGCCGCGAGCAATGGAAAGGGCTAAGGATACCGAGAAGATCCTCGAGGGACCGCAGCGCGCAGGACTCTACATGCGGTGAATACCAGCTACGGGACGCATTCCGGCTCTGCCGACTCCTGAGGCAGCAGGGGCATGTAAAAGGACCCGATGGACTGGGTGAGGGGCCCGTTCTGACAACCCCATTGAGTAAAGCCACATGTACTGGAGCCACGTCATCGGTGGGTGGGATTTATCACCACTCGTCTGGTTCTTCACTTACTTTTAGACTTTTTTTTTTGTCTCAGGATACATTTTTTGTAGTGGTGACTTTGATGGGCGGGTGCCCAAATTGAGTGCCAAATATTCAAATGCTCCAAAAAAACGAAAAAAAAATAAGAGAAATGGCCACCAAAATGTACACAAAACTTGCACGACATTGATTTGGGTCAATTTTTGTGTTCAAGCGTCATTTACTCTTTTCAGTCCATACCATGAAGGACACACCCCTATTGAGGGATCGTCCCATGACCCCCATTGTACCGGTCCCCGGGGGTCTATGTGGAGCTCAACAGGACCACGTTAGTTAAATGATTTCCTACAGGTCAATAAAAAGCCCTGGGTGACAGGACAGAGTGATGGATTATTATGAAAGATTAGAGTGACAATCTGAAGATAAAGTTAGGGATATATTACCCGGCTCTAATAATATCAATACGTGTCCCCTCAATAGCGGTGTGAGATGCCAGCACAGGATTCTGGATGTCCAAGAGTGAAAACCCAAAGATGAAAAATAATCAGCACATATACTGCAATCTCTTTGTAAATCACAATGACCAGATTATTAGAACCGAATATTGCAGGGGAATGGACAAATTGATCAAACACTTAATTACGTTCCATAAAAAAAGATCTATCATGCTACAAGCCTCCTCTCTGCTTCTCCACAGCCCAGAATGAAGTATAACACTCACAGCAGCACCAGGGTGTGTGGTGTGACACCCAGCACCCAGTGACCCCATCAGCAGTGGCGTCTCCTGGAGGGATCCCCCAGTGTGGTCTCTGCCTGCACCCCTGTAATTCTGCACAAATATCTCCTCAGACCACTGGCAGAATGACCATGGTGTGGAACAAACAGTGTTAGCTTGATAGTAGTCTCGGCCAAACATTCTGCAAGCAAGCTTTTTTGTTTGTCATGCAAAACCTTGGACGCCAACATTTTCTTACACCTTGCTCTCTTGCTTTGAGCTCAGGTTTGACAGAAAGTTTGTAACGCGCAGGTGATGAACTGCCATAGATTGTCTGTGCGGCTCCCTGTATGTAATGCTATCTAATGTATCTATTATATGTGTCCAGTGTCCTGGCCTGCCTCTGTGCTAGAACATCGGAGGCTCTCTGCTGAAAGGTGGGAATCAAGAGTTTCTTATCAGAGAACGCTACCCTTCGAATGAGCTGTGAGTGTGTTGCTGCACCCCATTGCACCCCAACGTTTTAGACACTTTCTCGTCGACCCACACTGAAGGATGCGAGAAGGTCGCACAGGGAGAAAATATCATTAGGCGACATGCAACAACTAATCTGGACTATTTGAAGATAAGCGATTAAGGGATGCGAGGGAGGAGAAAGGGGTGGTTATTTTTGCTGCGCGGCTAATTTGACGTTTATCGCAAAAATGGCGCAAAAACGGAGGGTGGGGCCTAAACGAAAAGGCGCACGAAACAAAACAGAAAGAAAAAAACAAGGATAAATGTGGCCCAATATGTGTGAAGAACAACTTTGCGATGTTTGGAAAACGCATCTGCCAGTTGTTTCTTCAACAATGTTTGATTCACAAATACCGAATTGCGGAGAACCCGTTATGCACGGCGTGGTACTACGGAAACAGATTGCAGATGTTCCCCGAACATCTTGCCAATTGTTCTGCACTGTGTTTCTCTCACTGTTTTCTTCAATGAAACAATTAAATTAAAAGGTTTTAATTGTATTGTTTTCATGCTGTTGCACTTTTTTTTTTTTTTATATTAAACTGCTAGGTGTGAACGATCGAGCAAAGGGGCTGGCAATTACTGTCGAGCAACGTAAGCCGGTCCGAGATGCTAATGACTCGACGAGCATCAAGCTCGGACGAGTATACTCGATCATCACTACTCATATCTATCTATCTATCTATATCCTATCTATTATTCATATCTATCTATCCTCTATCTATCTCATCTACGCTAGAATAGTATGAGCCTATCTATTATCTCCTATATCTATTCCTATCTATCTATTTACCTATCGATCTACTTCACCTATATCATCTATGTATGTACTATGATGACATATATGCTATCTATCTCATTATCTATCTCCTATGATATTATCAGTCTCCCCTACTCATCTAAAAGTATCTGTCTAACTATCATCTAACTCTGCATCGTGTCTCTAGTCTATCATCTCCTATGTATCTAGTCTATCGATCTCTTCAGATATCTCTTAGTCTATATCTATCTCAGCTATTCGTATTGGCAGATCTATCTTATCTATCTAGTACTCAAATCTATCTGATCTGGCTCAGTAATCTATCTATTTCGCGTATACTATCTGCTATTCAATATAGTATCGTAATATCTACTCATCATAATCTCTATAATATCTCATTATATATATCTCATCTCATATCTTCGTTATCTCAATGGAGAAGTGGAGGGGGAATTCAATAGGTCCACAGTTTTATCACAAATGTATGGGTGCGACGCTAAGTGTGGAGTAGTGCGCCCTCAATTCGGGCGCACGTTTTGCCGCCTTATCGAAAAGCTACAAAACCACTGTGGTAAGTATATTTCCGCATCTTATTAATGCAATTTACTTTAACCAGTTTAGGCGGCAAGGCTTTAGGCGCACTGTTGTAGACTTCGGGCACCTTTTCACTCGTGATCCGTGCTACAAGGCTTCCCTCTCTGCCTATCTCACCATGTAGCCTCCAGAAATCGAACGATAACACTCACAGCATAGCCCCCCAGGTTGTGTGACACCCTGCACGCACAGTGAACCTCCGATATGGTAGGTCACTGCACTGCCGTTGGGCGCCATAGCCATCTATGGGGATGTATTGTTTGCGGCTTTATAGTATTGTGCAGGGTTTCCCAACGATTTCCGTTTTGCGCTGAATTGCCCCAGCATTTTGGCACACACGATCGGATTTTGGAGCATTGGCGCCGGCTTGCATGCATCAGAAATTGGGGGCGGGTCGTCGGACAACCCGACGGATTTGGACAACGCGCAGGATTTAACATTTAGAATTGTGTTGCAAAACACGCACTTACATGCACCAGGAAGAAGAAGGTGAACTCCGGCAAAGCTCGGCGCAGAAGCGACGGATGCAGGAACTCGGGCGCACGATCTTAGTGAATCCCGGCAGACCTGAGTCCTCGTCGGACAACGCACTGCGGGATTGCGAAAGGACCGGGTATGTAAATGTGCCCCACTGTTTTGTGGAAACACGGGTATATATATATATATATATATATATATATATATATATATATACAGTGCTTACAAGTAGTATTCGACCCCCTGCAGATTTAGCAGGTTTGATAAGAAGCAAATAAGTTAGAGCCTTCAAACTTCAAACAAGAGCAGGATTTATTAACAGATGCATAAATCTTACAAACCAAAAAGTTATGTTGCTTCGTTAAATTTTAATAAATTTTAAACATAAAAGTGTGGGTCAATTATTATTCAACCCCTCAAACCTCCAGAATTCTGTTTGGTTCCCCTAAAGTATTAAGAAGTAGTTCAGGCACAAAGAACACGTTTGGATTAATTATCTGTTTTTCCAGCCTTTTCTGACTATTTAAGACCCTCCCCAAACTTGTGAACAGCACTCGTACATGGTCAAAATGGGAAAGACAAAGGAGCATTCCAAGGCCATTAGAGACAAGATCGTGGAGGGTCACAATAGGGCTGGCAGGCTATCTTAACTGGGGTTTCTGGGCGATGGAGGCTCTATATTATGGGGCTGGCTGGCTAGAGACTACTGGTCTGGCTGGCCTTAATATTACTTACTGGGGGTGGCAGGCTATATCTACCGGAGTCTGGCAAAAAAAGTTAAAAAAGTATTGTGTGTAGATATAGCCTGCCAGCACAGCCCCGGTGTAATAGCCAGCCAGCCCCTAGTAGTATTAGCCAGCCCAGGCAGCTATACTACTGGGGGGGGGGGCTGGCATGGCAGCTATATCTACTGGGGGCTGGCTGCGGATATTGGGGGCTCGGGCTGGCCGGGCTATAGGCTATATACTACTGGGGGCTGGCTGGCAGGCTATATACTACTGGGGTCTGGCTGGCAGGCTCTATACTACTGGGGGCTGGCTGGCTATATACTACTGGGTTGGCTGCCTATATACTACTGGGGGCTGGCAGGCTATATACTACAGAGAGCTGGCAAGCTATATACTACAGGGGACTGGCAGGCTATATACAACAGGGGGCTGGCAGGCTATATACTACAGGGGGCTGGAAGGCCCACCATACACATTGCCACCCCCCTATACACATTCTCCCCCCCACCCCCTACACATTTCTTCCCCCCCCCAGCCCCCCATACACATTACTTACCCCCCACCTCCCCATACACATTTCTTACCCCAACCCCCACACACATTTCTCCCCCACACACTCTTTTGTCAATAGTTAAAAAAAAAATTTACTCACCTCATCCTGTTGCTGCTGCCGTGGGAGAGATGCGCGGCCACATGATGACGTCATGACATGACATCTAACAGTGCGACATGCGCCGGAAAGCATCCGGCCGCGTTGCGCTATGGCTGCAGTGATAGTACTCAAGCGGCCATTGCAACCACATCGAGTACTATTACAGCCAATGACAGGGGCCTCCGATGGATACGAACGGAGGCTCCTGCCATTGTGCCAGGTGTCAGGGCCCACTGGGGGATTCACTGCCAACCCGGCGGGCCAGACCAACCCTGTCTACCACTATATGGTCACTGTATGGTGGAATACTGAGACAGCTGGGTAAGGGTCCACTTGAGTGGGTTTTGTCTCCCCTATGCTAAACCCCTAGGTACACCTCTGGACGGGTAAGTAAATGACCCCCAATTTATCAGTTAACTTAAAATCAGCACAACTGGTGGTCATTTTTAATTCTCCACCCTCAAAAATCCATAACTTTTGAATTTTTCCATGTACAAAACAAGGGCTTGTTTTCTTTTGGTAAAAAATTCCAAATGTGGGGAAATTGTTAAAAAGTACATTTTTAATTTTTCACTGTGCGCTCCATATAACACCTCCCCTTTATTCTTTGGGTCAGTACAATCACAGGGATACCAAATGTATTGAGGTTTTATTGTGTTTAAATAGATTTTAAAAAATTAAGATCTTTTGTACAGTGAAATTTCCTCAGTTTGCCATATTCTGATGCCAATTACTTTGCTGTACAGAAATTTCGGATATTTCCTTTCACATCTTTGAGGCAGTTATGGCTTTGGTTCCTGGTATACTGCCAGAGCCAGAAACTGAATGCAAACTCCCCGTGCCCAAGCTCCACCAGAGTTGACACCCAGAAACCAGTCTTGGTCCTTTGGAGTTCCAGTTAGACTTCGGCTCTCCGTGTTCTTTCCCTCTGGTTCCAGGACCCCTGAAAAGAAGGTAACATCTTGCATTGAGTGTTTCTTCTTTCTGTCCCCTCGAGTTGGGTCAAAGAGAGTGCTATGCCATGATGTCTATAGGATCTCTTAGCTCTTCTCTCGACAATCTTTTTAATGGGGATGTCCCTTGAAAGTAAAATTTTGATTGCTGGGGCTCTGATTCTGGGAACCTGCAATAAGTGGGTGCATAGGATAACTGAAAGTTCCTCAGTGTATCAATCGGTGTTATGGATGTCTGACCGGTCCTCTCTTCCATGAGGATGCACCGGAACCGGATTGCGATGACCAAATAGAAGTAAATGTAGCACTGGTCACACATGGCCCCTGGTGCCGCAATCAAAGGGGGGTTTAGGTTCCAAGGTCTCCGGATCAATTGGTGTCCTTTGGATAGGTGATAAGTTACTTTTGTTGGACGACCCCTTTAACTAGTATTGGATGTAGTATATAGGAAGCTACTGATTTGTATCCTAATGTAGCAAATCATTTCTTATTAGCTAATAAAATAAATGTGACATTTTGATGAAATTGATAATTGCAGATTCATTTCATAGAGAAGATCCTTAATTGATTAGAAAAATAACGTCTTTTGCTCCGCACGTACAATTTACTCGGTAATCACACAAAGACGGGAAATGAGGCCACTGATGTAAATGTGAACAAATTGCTTTGGTTGTGAAGATTAGGCACAGCTCGTAATAACTGTGTGAGTTACTGAGCATCTGTCTGCAAACACACACATGGTAATCACCATTTCCTCAGGCTTTGTAGACAGATTCGGAGACGTCTTAGCCAAACATGGCTTCAAGAAGACGCAAAATGGAGATAAGATAAAGGAACCCAAGCGATTAGAAGATAAGTGGATAAGAGGAGGGAAATCTTTTATCATTTGCTTCCATAATGGTCTGTTTTATCCGTCCATCTCTTAAGGATTTCCAGAACACTGGGATCTCGTTTATTTGAGACTTTGGATATTTTAAGACTTTACTGAAGGATTCTAAGTAAAAAATGAATAGAATACAAAAATGGTTCCATTGTAATGGTAAAGGCATAGGTACCAGAACAGGCTCACATTCATAATATTGATAATCTATGGTTTTGGCACAAGGGGCATACAGAATAAAATAAATCTTTGGATGTTATGTGAAATTGTTCCAAATTTAGGTCATGCCACATTTCCAACCAAAATACCCCTGTAATGGTGCACAGACAACGGAAGGTACTTGGAAGTACCAGGGAAGAAAGTCTCTGTGGGAAGAGTCGTGAAGGAGGAGTCTGTGGACCAGTGGACCTCAGGAGATGTAGATGGTACTAGCTGACACCCGGGACGGGAGTCTAAATGGCACCTGGTCTTCACCAGAGACCACCAGGTCGTTCCATGGGTGCGACTAGGCTTGCGGTGGCAGCCAGGGAAACCGGGGTAGCAGGACACTGTCCGAGCCTGGGATGATAGCAGGACTACAGCTTGGAAGGATGACCTGGAACTCACGGCAGGCAAGCAGGCAGCTGGCACAAGACCCACGCGGACAGGAATGGACAATTGCACGGAGGAGAGCCGGTGGCTTGGAGGCGTCTGGGAACGCTGGAGACAGGAAACACGGAGGCTTCGGGAAACGCTGGAGGACAGGAGCGACTGGAAACGCTGTAAGACACACAGGAACATGGAGGCGTCTGGAAATGCTGGAAGACATACACAGGAACACGGAGGCGTCTGTAAACGCTGGAAAACAGGAGCCTCTGGAAATGCTGGGAGGGCTTTCTCTTCAACAGGAATTGCTGTGGGAAGTGAGGTGTGGAAACCTTGGAAGTTCTTTGTAGAATGCTGAAGAGCCTGCAAGGCAGGAAGGGAGGTGCCAGAATATAAAGGTTGGATTAGAGTTGGATTAGCCAACCCAATGAGGGGGGCACTGGCCCTTTAAGGCTAGAAGAGCTGGCGCGTGCGGCCTAATGGGGAACCAGGAGCGCTGGAGAGGATGGGCATGGTACAAGTCGCGGGTGTGGCCGTGACAACCCCATTGAGTAAAGCCACATGTACTGGAGCAAGTCATCGGTGGGGGGATTTATCACCACTTTGTCTGGTTTCTTCTATTACTTTTGAGACTTTTTTTTGTCTCAGTTGATACATTTTTGTAGTGGTGAACGTTGATGGGCGGGTGCCCAAATTGAGTGCAAATATTCAAATGCTCCAAAAAAAGAGAAAAAAAACTAAGATAAATGGCCACAAAAATGTACACAACTTGCACAGAAATTGATTTTGGTCAATTTTGTGTCAAGGTCATTTACTCTTTTCAGTCCATACCCCATGAAGACACACCCCTATTGAGTGATGTCCTACCCCCACTTTACGGTCCCCTGGGGTCTATGTGGAGCTCAACAGGCAGTTAAATGCTTTCCTACAGGTCAATAAACAAGACTGGGTGAAAGCAGATTTATTGATATTATGTAGGATTAGGGTGAAATTGAAGAATAAAGTTAGGGAATATACAGGCTCTAATATATCCATACGTCCTCTCAATAGCTGTGTGAGAGCAGCCACAGTATTCTGTATGTCCAAGAGTGGAAAACCCAAAGATGCAAAAATAATCAGCAAATATACTGCAAATCTCTCTTGTAAATCACAATGACCAGATTATAGAACAGAAATATTGCCAAGGGGAATGACAAATTGATCAAACACGTAATTGAGTTCCATTAAAAAAGATGTTAAAAGATTGAGTGAACTCCACAATACACTTGGGCAGCACGGATGTAGAAAAATATATATTAGTAAATGCACAATTAACACTGCACATGGTGGAGGAATATGTATTATAGTAGGCGGAGAGTTCAACACTGAAGTCAAGGTGGGAAGCTCTGAACGCCTCCTCCTCTGTGAATGACATCATGCATAGGACTTCAGGAGATCTGGTTAATGATGTCTTTGGATGCAGGACCATCAATTACAGTGATGGGGGCTTTCTGAGGAAGAGAGAGATTGACTTCAGTGTTAAAATCTCCGCCTCCTTTACTTTATACAACCAGTTTATATCTCACTTAAAAGTAGATTTTCTGGATGATGCCACCACACTTGGACATGAAAGAAACATGATCTGGAAGGTGTTCAGCTGCTTGACATCATACTGCTAGTGGTTTATTAGGTCAATTTCTGCTGACAGGTTCCCTTTAAATGCTGTGACACCTGTGATTGG
Source organism: Engystomops pustulosus (assembly GCA_019512145.1). Lineage (NCBI taxonomy): Eukaryota > Metazoa > Chordata > Amphibia > Anura > Leptodactylidae > Engystomops > Engystomops pustulosus. The sequence goes on along the minus strand of CM033642.1, from coordinate 8,905,910 downwards.
TTTGGAAAGAGAACACATTACTAATTTATTTTTCTATTGCTGTGCTGTCCATGTGTCCATTATTGTGGATAACACTCTCAGCAATTTATATCCATGTAGATCTTTTTTAAACGCACCTAATTAAGAGTTTGATTTATTTGTCATTCCCCTTGGCAGTTTCTTCTGCTCTTTTATTTGGTCATTGTATGACCAGGAGAATTGTACTAATGTTATTTGCATCAAATATCTGGCTTTGTGGACTGTTTTTTTTTCAGTTTAGCTTTTCTACTGGTTACATGTGTCTTAGTGGTTTTTCCCAATAATACTTGTAGTGTTTGAGCAGTTAAAAGACATCTACCACCAGGATGAAGGATTGTAAACCAAGCACACTTACATACTGGTGTGTGCCCCCTCTGAGCTGTGTGAGAGCAGCCACAGTATTCTGTATGTCCAAGAGTGGAAAACCCAAAGATGCAAAAATAATCAGCACATATACTGCAAATCTCTCTTGTAAATCACAATGACCAGATTATAGAACAGAAATATTGCCAAGGGGAATGACAAATTGATCAAACACTTAATTAAGTTCCATTAAAAAAGATGTTAAAAGATTGAGTGAACTCCACAATACACTTGGGCAGCACGGATGTAGAAAAATATATATTAGTAAATGCACAACTAACACTGCACATGGTGGAGGAATATGTATTATAGTAGGCGGAGAGTTCAACACTGAAGTCAGGATGGGAAGCTCTGAACGCCTCCTCCTCTGTGATTGACATCATGCACAGGACTTCAGGGGATCTGGTTAATGATGTCTCTGGATGCAGGACCATCAATTACAGTAAAGGGGGCTTTCTGAGGAAGAGAGAGCTGGACTTCAGTGTTAAAATCTCCGCCTCCTTTACTTTATACAACCAGTTTATATCTCACTTAAAAGTAGATTTTCTGGATGATACCACCACACTTGGACATGAAAGAAACATGATCTGGAAGGTGTTCAGCTGCTTGACATCATACTGCTAGTGGTTTATTAGGTCAATTTCTGCTGACAGGTTCCCTTTAAATGCTGTGACACCTGTGATTGGTTTGGAAAGAGAACACATTACTTAATTACTTAATTTATTTTTCTATTGGCGTGCTGTCCATGTGTCCATTAATGTGGATAACACCCTCAGCAATTTATATCCATGTAGATCTTTTTTAAACGCACCTAATTAAGAGTTTGATTTATTTGTCATTCCCCTTGGCAGTTTCTTCTGCTCTTTTATTTGGTCATTGTATGACCAGGAGAATTGTACTTCTGTAATTTGCATAAAATATCTGGCTTTGTGGGCTGTTTTTTTTCAGTTTCGCTTTTCTACTGGTTACATGTGTCTTAGTGGTTTTTCCCAAAAATACTTGTAGTGTTTGAGCAGTTAAAGGACATCTACCACCAGGATGAAAGATTGTAAACCAAGCACACTTACATATCGGTGTGTGCCCCCTCTGGTAGGGCCCACTTTAAGCATACTATATTCTTGACTTTAAGATGAAACCGCTTTAAAAAAATATGCAAATGAGTCTGAGGGGCTCCAGGCTCTATGGAGCCCAGAGCACCTCAAGTTCATTTGCATAATTTTAGAAGCAGTGTTTTGTCAAAAGCAGGACATAGGAAGCTAAAAGAAGAGCAGATCCTGCCAGAGGTGGCACACATTAGTATGTAGTCAATGTCCTTGGTTTACAATCCTTCATCCTAGTGGTAGATCCTTTAAATTTACAACTTATAGTTTACTAAACAAAAGTCACAAAAGTCTCACAAAAGTTTCAAACAGCTCTGTTCTATTTTCTACACCTGGAATGAGGGCAGGTGTGGATTTGTGCCAAAATTTTAGACTTTTTTTACTTTTAAGTTGCATCTTTCACATCTGGAATTTAAAAACTGCGGAAAACTTGACCATAGTGAATTATAAAGGGAGAATGTTTTAGACGCCAAAAATGTCACAAAAGCGCAAATGTGCCATAAAAAGTCGCTAATGAAGAAGAAAAAGTCTAGCTAAAAGTGTGATACACGTGCCCCGTTGTCTCTTTAAATAAAGGGCCAAATTTATATATTATTTTCTGTTGCTTCGTGGCTTTTTTTTTGTTTTTTTCCCACTTTTTCAAGCAAAACAAATTTGTTGTCTGTATTAAAATGTTGGTGCACGATTAACTAAAGCATTGCGCCCAAAAAATTGCCAAAAATACACATGCCCTTCACCAGTCATAGGCCACAGCTTGTGGCAAAAAAACCTTCAAACTAAGAAGCGGGCAAAAAGTTGCAAAACAAAAAAGAAGACACTGGGGGTCATTTACTCTAAAAGTGTGATACACGTGCCCCATTGTCTTTTTAAATAAAGGGCCAAATTTATCTTTTATTTTCTGCTGCTTTGTGGCTTTTTTTGTTTTTTTCCCACTTTTTCAAATAAAACAAATTTGTTGTCTGTATTAAAATGTTGGTGCACTAGTAACTAAAGCATTGCGCCCCCAAAAATTGCCAAAAATACACATACCCTTCACCAGTCGTAGGCAAAAGCCTGTGGCAAAAAAAAACCTTTAAACTAAGAAGCGGCCAAAAAGTTGCAAAACAAAAAAGAAGACACTGGGGCAGATTTACTTACCCGGTCCATTCGCGATCCAGCGGCGCGTTCTCTGCGCTGGATTCGGGTCCGGCCGGGATTCATTAAGGTAGTTCTTCCGCCGTCCACAAGGTGGCACTGCTGCGCTGAAAAGCATCGGAACGCACTGGAGTTCACCGAGCCGGGCTGAGTGAAGGTAAGAGCAAGCTCCGCGACAGATTTTTAATTTTTAAATGCGCCGGTTTTTCCGAATTCGTCGAGTTTTTGTTCGGCCACGCCCCCGATTTCCGTCGCGTGCATGATCGGATTGTGGCGCATCTGCGCTGGCATGCACGCGACGGAAATCGGGGGGCGTGGCCGATCGAAAACCCGGCGGATTCGGAAAAACCGTATAGGCCGGTGAATTTCAGGGCATTCCAGCGCGCCTCCGGGGAACTTCAGCGCAGCAGCGCCACCTGGTGGACGGCGGAGGAACTACCTTAGTGAATCCCGGTCGGACCCGAATCCACCGCAGAGAACGCGCCGCTGGATCGCGACGGATCGGGTAAGTAAATCTGCCCCACTGTTGTAGAGACAAACATGACCGAAAATTCAGTAGCACACACCAAAATATTTTGGTGTCATATTTGTACATGACTCTCTACATTCCTACGAAATGAAATGCTTATGGAGTTTCAGTTTGGGTCTGTATATTTGTTTGGGAGCAGGGGTGCATTAGGACTGCCATGGGCCCTGGGCTTTATAAATGTTATAGCCCCTACAAGTCTGGAAATCACCTTCTATATATGGTCCTAGAATCAAGCTTCTTGGAGAATGGAGGATTTGTCCCTTCTGTTGGACCTTTGTTGGACCTTCAAAGGTTGTGAAATGGCTCTTGTGTATATGTGTATTGAGAGCAGGTAGATACTAACGTGGATTTCATGGCTGAAGATATAAATTTTGGTGGCTCCTTTGGGAGGCCATGTGCCCTCTAGAAGGTTTGCATCTTGGAATACTGCCAAAACTGCCTATATAATCCATATCTGTTTATATAGAAATGTACTAATTTCTACTATAAACAACCTAATTTATGTAATACAATATTACCCAGACTCCCTGCTTATCTACAGTACCATATTTTATCCATATATCTTTGAATTCCAGGAGGTCACTAGGAGAAGACACATTGATAATGCACTTATGAGCTGTTAATGAAGGGTATTGATTTTCACTCTCGGCTTACGTCCTTCCTTGGCTCTTATATAACCTATATAACAACGTATATAACATATGGTCTTTAATATTATATAACATGACTTCGACTTCCAACGAGCCAATGTGAAGCAAAGGATTTAATGATATTTATGATTTTAATATCCAAAAGAAATGAACTTTTTAAAATTTGTTGTTCAATCAAAACCCAATAATTCTCGTCGTCCAATGAATAATTTATTAAAATGTCGTAATAAGGGAAATCTACCAAAAGGAAGTGAAATTGGGACGAAGGATGGAATAATCAAAGACACATGTTCTAGTCATTCTCCATATTGACTACGGTGGTCATTTTTAATTCTCCAACCCTCAAAAATCCATAACTTTTGAATTTTCCATGTACAAAACAAGGCGTGTTTTCTTTGGTAAAAATTCCAAATGTGGGAAAATTGTTAAAAAGTACATTTTAATTTTTCACTGTGCGCTCCATATAAACACCTCCACTTCTTCTGTGGGTCAGTACAAATCACAGGAGAACCCAAATTAGGTGGGTTTATTGTGTTTAAATAGATTTTAAAAAATTAAGACTTTTGTACAGTGAAATTTTCCTAGTTTGCCATATTCTGATGCCAATTACTTTGCTGACAGAAATCTTCGGATATTCCTTTCACATCTTTGAGGCATTATGGCTTTGGTTCCCCTGGTATACTGCAGAGCAGAAGAAAACTGAATGCAAATCCCCCGTGCCCAAGCTCCACAGAGTTGGACACACCAGAAAACAGTCTTGCGTCCTTTGGAGGTTTCCAGTTAGACTTAGGCTCTCCGTGTTCTTTCCCTTGGTTTCCCGGACACCTGAAAAGAAGGGAACATCTTGCATTGAGTGTTTCTTCTGCTGTCACCTCGAGTTGGGTCAAAGAGGAGGCCATACCATGATTGTCTATATGATCTATTAGCTTCTTCTTCGACATCTTTTTAATGGGGTTGTCCCCTCCGAAAGTTAAAATTTGATTGCTGGGGGCCTGTTCCGGGAACCTGCAATAAGGGGGTGCATAGGATAATGAAAGTCCCAGGGTAGCAGCGGTGTAGGATGTCTGACCGGTCTCTCTTCCATGAGGATGCACGGAAACGGATGGATGACCAAATAGAAGTAAATGTAGCAACGGTCACACAATGGCCCCTGGTGCCGCAATCAAAGGGGGGGGGGGGTTTAGGTTCCAAGTCTCCGGATTAAATTGAGTGTCCTTGGATAGGTGATGGATAAGTTACTTTTGTTGGAAGACACCTCTAATGTTAGTGATGTAGTATATAGGAAGATACTGATTTGTCATCCTAATGTAGCAAAAATCAGTTCGTTTCAAGCTAATAACAATAAATGTGACAGTTATGAAATTGATATTGCAGATTCATTCATAGAAGAAGATCCAATTGATTAGAAAAATAACGTCTGTGCTTCGCCACGATACAATTTACTCGGAATCACACCAACGACGGGAGGGGAAAGGAAATGAGGCAACTGAGGTAAATGTGACCAAATTGCTTTGGTTGTGAAGATTAGGCACAGCTCGTAATAACTGTGTGAGTTACTGAGATCTGATGTCTGCAAACACAAACATGGTATCACCATTTCATCAGGGCTTTGTAGAACAGATTCGGAGGAGAACGTCTAGCAAAACATGGCTTCAAGAAGACGCAAATGGAGTGATAAGATGAAAGGACCCAAGCGCATTAGAAGATAAGTGGATAAGAGGAGGGAAAATCTTTTATCATTGCTTCCATAGAATGGTCTGTTTTATCCGTCCATCTCTTAAGGATTTCCAGAACACTGAGGATCTCGTTTAATTGAGACTTTGGATATAAGACTTTACTGAGGATTCGAAGTAAAAAAAATGATAGAATAAAAAATGGTCCTTGTAATGGTAAGGCATAGGATACCCAGCACAGGCTCACATTATGAATTGACATCTATAGTTTGGCCCAAGGGGGCATACAGAATAAAATAAATCTTTGGATGTTATGTGAAATGTTCCAAAATTTAGTTATGCCTCATTTCCACCAAAATACACTGTTAATGTGCACAGACAACGGAAGAAGGTACGTGAGTACCAGAGAGGAAAGTCTCGTAGGAAGGCATCTGGAAGGAGGAGTCTGTGGACCAGTGGACATTCAGGAGATGCGATTGTAGATGGTACTAGCTGACACCGAGAAAGGGAGTCTAAATGGGAACCTGGTCTCACAAGAGACCACCAGGTGTTCAGGGTGCGACTAGGCTTGTGGTGGCCGCAAGGAAACAGGGTAGCAGGACACCTGTCCGAGCCTGGATGATAGCAGGACTACGGCTTGGAAGGATGACCTGGAAATCACGGCAAGGGCAAGCAGGCAGTCTGCACAAGGACCCACGGGCGGACAGGAATGGACAATTGCACGGAGGAGAGCTGGGGGCTTGGAGGCGTCTGGGAACGCTGGAGGGAGGACCGGGAAACACGGAGGCTTCCGGGAAACTGCTGGAGGACAGGAGCGCCCCTGAAACGCTGGTAAGGACACACCGGGGACATGGAGGTGTCTGGAACCGGAAAGCTGGAAGACACACACAGGAACAAGGAAGGGTCGGTAAACGCTGGAACCAGGAGCTCTTGGAAATGCTGGGGGGCTTTCTCTCAACAGGAAGTGCGTGGGAGGGGAAAGTGAGGTGTGGAAACCTTGGAAGTTCTTGTAGAATGTGAAGAGCCAGCAAGGCAGGAAGGGAGTGCGTGAATATAAAGGTTGGATTGAAGTTGGATAGCCCACCCAAGGAGGGGGGCACTGGCCCGTAAGGATAGAAGGCTGGCGCGTGCGGCCTAATGGGGAACCAGGAGCCTGGAGAGGATGGGCATGTACAAGTCGCGGTGTGGCCGTGACAACCCCATTGAGTAAAGCACATGTACTGGAGCAAGTCATCGGTGGGGATTTAATCCCCACTTCGTTGGTTTCTTCTATTACTTTGAGGACTTTTTTTTGTCTCAGTTGCTACATTTTTGTAGTGGTGAACTTTGATGTGCGGGTGCCCAACTTGAGTGCAAATATTCAAATGCTCCAAAAAAAGGAAAAAAAAAATAAGATAAATGGCCACCAAAATGTACACAACTTGCACAGAAATTGATTTGGTTCATTGTGTGTTCAAGGTCATTTACTCTTTTCAGTCCAGACCACATGACAGACAACACCCCTATTGATGATGTCCTACCCCCACTTTACGTTCCCTGGGTTCTATGTGGAGCCTCAACAGGCAGTAAAGGATTTCCTCCAGGTCAAGAAACAAGACGGGGTGAAGGCAGATTTAGATTTAGTGATATTATGAACGATTAGAGGTGAAATTGAAGAATAAGTTAGGGAATTATACAGCCTAATATTATCCATACGTCCCTCATAGCTGTGTTGAGAGCAGCCCCACATATTCTGTATGTCCAAGGTGGAAACCCAAAGATGCAAAAAAAAATAATCAGCACATATTACTGCAAATCTCTCTTGTAAATCACACAGACCAGATTATAGAACAGAATATTGCCAAGGAATGACAAAATTGATCAAACACTTAATTTAAGTTCCATAAAAAAGATTGGTTTAAAAGAAGATTGAGTGACTCCACAATACACTTGGGCAGCACGGATGTAGAAAAATATATATTAGTAACTGCAAAACTAACACTGCACATGGTGGAGGAATATGTATTATAGAGGCGGAGGAGAGTTCAACACTGAAGTCAGGATGGGAAGCTCTGAAGCCCTCCTCTCTGTGTTGACATCATGCAAGGACTCAGGGATCTGGTTAATGATGTCTCTGGGATGCAGGAACCATCAATTTACAGTAAAGGGGGCTTTCTGAGGAAGAGAGGCTGGAATATCATGTGTTTAAAATCTCCGCTCCTTTAATTTATACACCGTTATATCTCACTTAAAATTAGATTTTCTGGATGATACAACCACATGGACATGAAAGAAACATGATCTGGAAGGGTTCAGCTGCTTGACATCATTACTGCTAGTGGTTTTATTAGGTTCAATTCTGCGACAGGTTCCCTTTTAAATGTGTGACACCTGTGAATTGGTTTGGAAGAGACACATTACATTAATACTTTATTTATTTTTCTATTGGCGTGCTGCCATGTGTCCATTTAATGGGGATAACACCCTCAGCAATTTATACCATGTAGATTTTTAAACGCACTCATTAGAGTGATTTATTGTCATTCCCCTTGGCAGTTTTCTGCTCTTTTATTTGGTCATGTATGACCAGGGAATTGTACTTTGTTGATTGCATAAAATATATGGCTTTTGTGGGCGTTTTTTTCAGTTTCGCTTTTCTACTGGTTACATGTGTCTTAGGTGTTGTCCCAAAAATACTTGTAGTGTTTGAGCAGTTTTAAAGGACATCTACACCAGGATGAAAGATGGTAAACCAAGAACACTTACAATCGGGGTGTGCCCCCTCTGGTAGGGCCCGCTTAAGATATATATTCTTGATTTGTTTTAAGATGGAAATAGCTTTAAAAAATATGCAAATGATCTGAGGGCCGTCCAGGCTCTATGGAGCCCAGAGCACTCAAGTTTCATTTGCATAATTTTAGAAGCAGTGTTTGTCAAAAAGCAGGGACTAGGAAGCTAAACGAAGAGCAGATCCTGCCAGAGGTGGCACCATTAGGATGGTAAGTCAAGTTGCTTGGTTTACAATCCTCATCCTAGTGGTAGATCCTTTAAAATTGACAACTTATAGTTTCTAAAAAAGTCACAAAAGTCTCACAAAAGTTCCAACGCTCTGTTCTATTTTCTACACCTGGGAATGAGGGAGGTGTGGATTTGTGCCAAAATTTAGCCTTATTTACTTTTAAGTTGAATCTTCAACACATCTGGGAATTAAAAACTGCGGAAGGAAAATTGACCCCCCCCCAAATAGTGAATTATAAAGGGGAGAAGTTTTTTTTAGACGCCAAAAGGTCACAAAAGCGCAAATGTGCCATAAAAGTGCTAATGAAGAAGAAAAAGTCTAGTAAAAGTGTGATCACGATTTGCCCCGTTGTCTATTTAATAAAGGGCCAAATTTATATATTATTTTCTGTTGCTCGTGGCTTTTTTTGTTTTTTTCCCACTTTTCAAGCAAACAAATTTGTTGTCTGTATTATGAAAATGTGGTGCACGATTAACTAAAGAATTGCGCCCAAAAAATTGCCAAAAATACACATTGACAATCACCAGTCATAGGCCAAAGTGGTGGCAAAAAAAAACTTTCAAACTAGAAGCGGGCAAAAGTTGCAAAACAAAAAGAAGACACTGGGGGTCATTACAAGGTTTCGCGTTTCCCGACGGTTACCCGAATATTTCAGATTTGCGCAGATTTGTACCGTGAATGCCCCGGGATTTGGCGGCACCGCGATGGATGGTGGCGCATCTGCGCGCATGCACCGACGGAAACGCCCCAGGGGGGCGTGGCACGATCGAAACCCGGAGGATGGATTCGGAAAAAAACCGTATAGGCCGGTGGAATGATTTCAGGGCATTCCAGGCGCCCCGGGGAAACTTCATCGCAGCAGGCCCACCTGGTGGACGGCGGGAGGAACCTCCCTTAGTGAATCCCGGTCGGGACCGAATCCACCGCAGAGGAAGCGCCGCTGATCGCGAGGCTCGGGTAAGTAAATTGCCCACTGTTGTAGAGACAAACATGACCGAAAATTCAGTAGCTAGCCACCCAAAATATTTGGTGTCATATTTGTACATAACTATCTACATTCCTACGAAATGAAAATGATTATGGAGTTTTCAGTGGGGTTTCCTGTAATATGGTTGGGGAGCAGCGGGCGCATTAAGACTGCAGGGGCCTGGGCTTGTATAAATGTTTTAGGAGCCCCTACAAGTCTGGAAATCCCCTTCTATATATGGTCCTAGAATCAGCTTCTGGGATGGAGATTGTGTCCTTCTGTTGGACCTTGTTGACCTTCAAGGTTGTGAAATGGCTCTTGGGTGTATGTGTATGAGAGCAGGTAGAGATAACGGGATTTCATGGCTAGATATAAATTTGGTGGAGGGGCTCCTTTGGGAGGCCGTGTGTGACCTTCTAGAAGTTTTCGCCCGGAATACTGCCAAAACTGCCTATATAATCCATATCTGTTAATATAGGCATGTACTCATTTCTTACTATAAAAAACTAATTTAGTAATCACTATTACCCGACTCCCTGCTTATCTACAGTACCATATATTGATCCATATATCTTTTTTTTTCTTTTTTGAATTCAGGAGGTCACTAGGAGAAGACACATTGAGAATGCTCTTATGAAGCTGTTAATGAAGGGTATTGATTCACTTGGCGTTACGTCCTTCCTGGCTCTTATATAACTATCGAACAACGTATATAAGATTGGTCTTGAATATTATATAACAGACATTCGACTTCCAAGAGCAATGAGACGAAGGATTTAATGGTATTTATGATTTTAATATCTAAAAGAAATGAACTTTTTTTAAAATTTGTTGTTCAATCAAAACCCCATAATTCTCATTGTCCAATGAATAATATTAAAATGTCGGTAATAAGGAAATCTACAAAAGAAGTGAAATGGGACGAAAGCGATGGAATAATCAAAGACACATGTTAGATCATTCTCCTATTGACTTTGTCATGAACAGAAGCGATATTTATCGGCTCCCGAATAACCTCTCAGGATTTGAGGCCTTTGAAGTAATTTTAGCCTCTAGCTCAGATTTCAGAATTCCGTTGGCTCCATTCATCTGCATTATTTCGAGGGACATTTGTGTTTCACAGTGTTCTTTATTATTGGATGTGATACAAAATATAAAGCTTGAGAGATTTACAAAGGATTTTATATAGATTTTCCAAGGGCACGAACAAATTTAGAGAACACATTTGAAAGGGTTTTTCATCCAAATTATAGGGGGGTCAGATTCCTCTAATAAAGTTAAATAAAGTAGAAAATTTTCGGAATTAATACAGAAAAAGAACATAGCTCAACTTTTAAAGATCCAGAAGGCAGCCGATTCTCTGTTGGGTATTTTTGTCGAAGCCGGAAAGTCTGATTTTATTTGATCTCAGGTCACTGCTGCAGCCAATCACTGGTCTCTGTGATCACCAGTAGTGGCTTGAGAACAAACAACTTTCGATCTTGCAAAGGTCAAAGGGGGCAGTGGTCAGAAATGGAGGTCAGAACTGGTATGAGGTACCATGGCACATGTAGGAATATAAGGAAACTTTCAACAAAGGGTTAGACAGAGATAGATTTGGTGTTATAGATTAGTTGGTAAGCCAAATCATAACTGTGTTTAAATTGACCCCCTTGAAATGTGTAGCTTGAAGTTTTTGTAAAACAATTGAAAACCTATGATTCAGCCCCAGTTACTGTGTGCTGCCTAAAATACTGCTCTTGTTTGTGGTAGATGGGTCACCACCATATATACCAGGGTCCAGGTGGGTCACCACCATATGTACCAGGGTCCAGGTGGGTCACCACCATATGTACCAGGGTCCAGGTGGGTCACCACCATATGTACCAGGGTCCAGGTGGGTCACCACCATATGTACCAGGGTCCAGGTGGGTCACCACCATATGTACCAGGGTCCAGGTGGGTCACCACCAAAAGTACCAGGGTCCAGGTGGGTCACCACCAAAAGTACCGGTTCCATGTGGGTCAACCACAATATGTTACCGGGTTCCCAGGTGGTCAACCCAAAGTACCAGGGTCCAGGTGGGTCACCACCATATGTACCAGGGTCCAGGTGGGTCACCACAATATGTAGGGTGCTGTATATATTAATTACAGGGGGCTGTGTATATTTATTATAGTGGGTGCATATTGTTATATGGGGGCTACATATAGTTATCATTTATTATGGGTGGAATATATTTATTACGGGGTGGGGGCTGTATATATATTTTTTACTTGTGGAGATCTATGTGTATGTATCATTGGGTACTGTTTATATTTATTACTAGTAACATGAAAAAATTGTGGGGCTGGACCCCCACCAGTTTGCGCCCATGGCCCTCCACCGCCCTAAATCTTTTTCCACATAATTTGGCTCTTATCATCCTCCTTCCTAATAAAACTTCCTCTTACTGAGGCATAGAAGTCTAAAACGAGTAATGGAGGAGGATAAAGTAACGGCAGCTAGGTCTCCACCAGAAACCCAATGGGGCTCATTTACTAAGGGTCCGAATCGCGCACTTTCGTCGGTTTCCCAACACTTTCTGCTTTGCGCCGCATTGCCCCTGGTTTTTGGCGCACACGATCGAATTCCACGCAACAGAAATCGGGGGGCGTGGCCGTCGGACAACCCGACGGATTTGGTTAAAACAGAATTTAAAAAAGAATTTGTGTTGCAAGATCAGCACTTACATGCACCGGGAAGAAGGTGAACTCCGACGGACCTCGGCGCAGCAGTGACACCTGGTGGATATCGGGCGCACGGACCTTAATGGATCCCGGCAGACCCGAATCAGCATCGGGGAACGCGCCGCTGGATCGCGTAAATCTGCCCCGATGTCTTTGGAAGAGGAAAGTAAACTAGAGAACCAGACTGCGGAAAACTGTGTTGCGAGGAAAGGGGCAGGAGTGAGTAACAGCAGCTAGGTCTCTACTCACCATCTTTGAGATGAAAGCAAATTAGAGGACCAGGTATATGGAGAGGAAAGCGGGATAAGTGAGTACCAGCAGCTTAGTCTCCATCCACTGATTTTAAAGAGAACCTGTCTTGCAAATTAACCCATCCAAAATGAATACTTTATTAAACCTATGATTAAAAAGCATTGCCCTTATCCCTAAATAGTTGCTCTCCATCACACTAGGGCCGCATTGACACGACCGTATGGGCGGGGGGGGGGGATGATGTACAGTGGCAAGCTCGCGGCCGTACATATTTTCCCCGTAGAAAGTCATAGCCACACGTGCAGCACTGTACCGCTCTGTACACGGGGAAAAGATAGGATTTCCTATCTTGCCCCATGTTATGGGCCGTGCACAATGGTTCACTATAGAGAGCCGGGGGGCTCCGTGGCAGCTGATGTATGCCTGCCCTGCCATAGCCGAGCGGGCATATGTCAATGTAAATGCAGCCTAAGTGAATCCTGCATATTAAAATTTACTTTCATTGTCCTGCCTCCTTGTTTCTTATTTACAAACTATGATATTCTGACTATAATAATAATACCTTTATTTATATAGCGCACACAGATTACGCAGCGCTGCACAGAACTTGACAAATTAGTCCCTTTCCCCATGGGGCTCACAATCTAATCAACCTACCATGAACTCTGTTATATCATTGGGCACTTAAAGTTATGTGACCAAGATGTCATCATCTAAGGTCCTGTTACATCTGCAACATCTATTTCATGTATCTATCTGATCACATCAAATCACAGCATGCCTTCATGGAGGATGAGAAAGAATAGAAATCCATGGAGGATGGGGAGGAGTAGGAGTCCATGGAGGCTGAAGTGATTTCATGTGATCAGATATGCATGGTGTATAGTTTCCTGTTGTTAGGAGGCTAAAGTCCTGTGATGATGTCACCCTGGTCACATGACATGCTGAGAAGAGGCATGGGACATGGGGAGGAGTAGATGGGAGTGGTTGGCAAAGCAGGACAAGCCTTCTCTGATGCATAATAGGGAATATAGCATAAAGTTGATTTGTATGGATGTAAGGGAAACTATTTAGCTAAAAGAAGGGTGTCAGTTAATAGGGCTCTATAGGAACCTGTCACTAGCTGTATATGTGAAAAAGTGGTAACAGGTTCTCTTTAAGAGGAAAGCTAACTAGAGAACCGGACAGCAGGGATGTCTATGGAAAGGGAAGGGGGATGAGTGAGTTACAGCAGCTAGGTTCCCACCCACCTGCTCTTAAAAGCAATCTACATATACATGCTGCAGGGGTTTGAGCTGTTAGAAAATGAAAGTTACAGGTCACACAATCACAAGATTGCACTGATATTTGCACAGTTTTATCATAGGTGAAGTATGCTATAGAGCAGTGGTGGCGAACCTATGGCACGGGTGCCAGAGGCGGCTCTCAGGGCCCTGTCTGTGGCCACCGGCCATCACCCCAGCACCAGATGAGACTCAAAGAATCTTCCTGCAGTTCCAAGCAATTTAAAAGATGCTGCTTTCTGTCATATTTTGATACTTCCTTCACCACTTGGGACTGTAGGAAGAGGGAGAATGAGGAGACAGGGCCGAATTATTTTTGGAGGACCTCCTGCTGGCCCCACAATTCTCTGTGTACAGAGAAGTGATGAAAATTTTCCATCTTTCTACTGTGTTGCTGTCCTCTGGGGGCCAATATGATTGACAGTTGTTGAACAGGGAGCAATAAGTTACTGCTTTCATTTTTGGTTGGCACCTCGCGATAAATAAGGGGGGTTTGGGTTGCAGTTTGGGCACTCGGCCGCTAAAAGGTTCGCCGCCATCACTGCTATAGAGCATGAAACCCTGAGAATGGAGGAAAATCCTTGTACTAGTAGCATAGTAGGGAACAATTTTTCGTACCATCCGAGACATATGGAGCTATTCAGTCCGTGTGATTATAGCACAAAATTGTGGTTTCTCTTAAAGCTTCATGTTCTGCCGCTGACCTCTGGAGTTTTATCCATCTGAACACATGGATATATTTACTCTGAACTTCTGTGGTTTCCCAAAACATCTTCTGAGCAAACACTGTCAGTTTTGGTCATTCTGTTTTTTTCCATTAGATTTTTTTTTTTGCCTTTTTTTTTTAACTTTATCTGATACACAGAATCCATTTAGTAAATTGCCTTTCTTGCAATGAAATTCTTCTTCCCTAGGTCACATCTGTCACAAATTGCCTCAGTTTGCCATCTGTTTAGTTCAAAGAAGAAGAAGATGTGCTCTCGGTCTGGTGAATAAAAAAAATAAATAGGTAGCTTGACCACATGACATCCATTTTTCGTCTCATTTAAAGATCCTACTTAAAGGGGTTATGATACATGTTCCCATCACACTATAAAAACCTGAGCCACACCTGTCTTGTACCACAGTTCACTATCTTTAACTTTGATGGAGCCAGGATGCAATAACCAGATAATAAATAATAATTCTTTATTTATATAGCGCCTACAGATTACGCAGCCCTGAACAAAGCATGTCAAATTGGTCCCTGTCCCAATGGGGCTCACAATCTAAACAACCTAACAGTACATTTTTGTAGTGTGGGAGGAAACTGGAGGACCCAGAGGAAATCCACACAAACACGGGGAGAACCTACAAACTCTTTGCAGATGTTGACCTGGGTGGGACTCGAACCCAGGACCCCAGCGCTGCAAGGCAGAAGTGCTACCCACTCAGCCACCGTTCTGCCCATAATACAATACTTACCTGTAATCTCTCTCTCTTCTGTGGGCCCACACTGTGTGTGTGTGTGTGTGTGTGTGTGTGCGTGTGTGTGTGGGGGGGTAATCAGGACTCTCACTGTCAATCACTGTGTGGGCAGAGTAATCAGGACCCTCACTGTCAAACACTGAACTTGGGTGGGGCAATCAAGACTCTCACTGTCAATCCTTGTGTGTGGGAAGAGTAATCAGGACTCTCACTGTCAATCACTGTGTGTGGGTGGAATTATCAGGACTCTCACTGTCAATCACTGTATGTGGGCGGGGTAATCAAGACTCTCACTGTCAATAACTGTGTGGGTAGAGTAATCAGGACTCTCATTGTCAATCAGTGAACATGGGTGGTGTAATCAGGACTCTCACTCTCAATCACTGTATGTGGGTGGGGTAATTAGGACTCTCAGTGTTAATCACTGTGTGTGGGTGGGATTATCAGGACTCTCACTGTCAATCACTGTGTGTGGGTTGTCGGGGTAATCAGGATAGTTAGGACTTTCCATTTTGCTCCCAGGAGTCCTTTCAAGATATCCTCTGCTTTACTCTACTTCTCTGGAATGGTGGATAAAGACTTGCTGATATGACTTGGCTCCTGCTCACTCTTTCCACTCCCCTTCCGAGTTTCTATGTAACTGACACTGCCACGAGCTTCTGCCCATCTCTTCTTAGAAAGACGGAAGTTAAGAGTGAGAATCATTTCATCAGGGAATGATGGAGGATGTGGAAAGTAAAGATGCAGTCTCCTCTTATTTTATATTACAAAGATTTTTATATTCTCTTTTATTATTGATTTATAGATAGTTTATAGAAAAGTGCCCTCCCTCTTTTACATATAAATAAGGCGGAGTAATGGGACATGATAGATATATACTATGTATAAGGTTTTTATAGGGTTCCCATTCTGCCTTATATTCACCACCAGCTGTTCGAAAGAGTTTCCACTTCTCATTGTATTCCTCGGCCTCTATTATGAGATGGTTCTGCTGAGTTGGTTTCACTATACACGATAAATTGTGTTGAAGGAAAACTGAAAATGTCAGACTATTAGGAATGTTCCAGTGGTTGGCGTGAAAATAATATTTCAGCATATTTTATATGGCTGCCTATCTTTAAGAGCACCTAGCGTCAGGGTGGAAGGGTGTATGAGATAAACACTTAACCTAGGGACATCCCCTTTAAATTAAAGGCAACCCATACATTTGCTTAAACAATTACTGGATAATAGGAAAATAATTAACAGAAGGAATTTCCAAAAATTAGATGTTTTGTTTGCACATTTTATTAAAACGTCTTCGCCCTCACATTGTTCTAGTTCAATGTTTTTACCGAAAGTGAGAATTAGTATGCAGAAAACAAATTAACATAATGAGGTGAAAATCTCACGCAAGGTTATTAGCTGGTGGTGTAAAAAATAATGTTAAAATATTTTCTAAAAAGTTCATCCCATAACTATGGAAATTGAAGGTTATCTACATAACACCCTTATCTCTGCACACATTGTAATTACTGTTAAGAGATAAAACCTACGTTACCGGTTTATTAGGAAGGGTAGGATTGTTACCTCCAACGTGAAAAGAGGGATATATTTATGAATTTATTTATACTTTTTTTTGCTCAAGTGTAAGCAGGTTTTAATAATGAAAAATAAGGGAAATCAGTTGAAGCTAATCAGTTATAAAGGTGGAGATTTATCACTGCTTCTACTCAAGTTTTCTAGTGTAGATGCAGTGAAAATTGCTAATTCCACAAGAATTTGCGATTCTTACAGGGACTACACCACCTCCATGCCCACATTGGCAAAGTGGCGCGGCGTCTGGTGGAGTGTGCGGGCGCGAAGGCTGGCGGGATGGGCTGGCTCCCCATGCCTGCGTAGTTTTTACGCAAAACTATGCCAGATCGGATCTAGTTTTGCCCGGCAGCCTAAGCCCCATGCCAAAGCCTCTTGATGTATCTGGCAGGAGGCCGGTGGAGTGGAAGGGGCATGTCCACTATCACATGATCATGTGATAAATCTACTCCAAAATGTTTTAATAGATTTTTTTTTTGGAAAAGTATTGAGACTCAAGTAGAGCCCAAAATTTCCCATCCCCCCTCCCACCAACCCCATGAAGTATTGATTATGGATGTGGATTAGCCTCTTATCTCTGGAGACTCATTAAGAATAAACTTGAAAACATCATTTTAATGGGGTTATCCCAAAAGACAAGGATTCGAGGAAAATCTTTAGGGTTTCCCATGAGGGCTCATAAAACAAAGATTCCTCTATACATGCAAATGAAGTGTCATAGCCATTGTGTAGCAGTCCTTACACCTCTACAGTGATCTCTACAGCTCCATGAAATCAACGTAGCATTTCACCAGCATCTCATCTCACAAGGATGATTCAGGAGGACTTTGGCCCTCTGTTTTCCTTATGTCAGGTCAATACCACACACCAGCTACAGGCTGTATTAAGCTATGAAATTGTTGGCGTGACATCAACAAAAGAGGGCGGCAGTGACGGGAGGCTACATCCAGGTCCAGATATCAATGTAGTGCCCAGGATCAGAGGAGCATTGAGCTTTCATTTCTAAATATTTGAATATTTCCCCTGTGTAAACTCAGAACTTTACATGGGTTTACTTGCATTAATCTATAGTTTTTTTTTCTTATATACATTTTGTTTATTATTACTGTATCTGTATAGACTAGTAGAAAGGGTTAATGAACATTGAGAGACATTTCTGGTTGTGCATCTCTATCTTAAGAGGAACCATTTATTTTAGACATCTACAGTATAGAATGTTTTCCAGACAGGTAGATAGCTTGACCTTTAGAATGACAGGTGCTGTCTGGAAAGTTGTTTACACATTAGAAACTTGCCGCCATAGGATATTATGGAGACTGAATGTAAGTCTATGGGAAATGCTTTGTCATTGTTTTTGGCACTGAAATGCAACCCCCCCCCCCCCCCTCCCATTTGGGAAGGTATATAAGGAGAACAGTCCAAGTCCTTAGTGTTTTGTAGTTAAGAAACTTCGAAGAGAAGACTGCCAGTATACCTGAACAACCAAAAGAAGAAGCTGAGACTAGGATACTCTGCCATAGACCCTGGGCTCCCAAGCTTATACATCTGATCACAATCCGCTACTAAAGTCAGATTTACCTTATTAAAATCATTGCATTTTTAGTTTTTACGGCATTTCTTTTTCAATCATCCTTGGAAAGCACCTGGAATGATGAGACTGTCAACAAGTGACATCATTAACCTTCTGCCTTTAACTCTCATCAAGAGAAAATTCTCTGAGGTGGAATTCAATATAATTTGAGGGCCTTGGGATAAATCCCATTTAAGTAAAATGAATGTTACAGATCTACAATTATGATAATGAAGAATATTACTAAATGAGCTGCAAAACAACAGATTTTCAGTAAAGTTTGTTTTATGTGTAATATGGATTACATGAAAGCAGTAAGCACAATGAGTGGCCTTTTAGGAAGCCCCACAGTGGAACGTCTGCTCAGGGGCACCAACCTAATTATTTGTTTTGTCTTAACAACTTGACCAATAATTATGTGCAATTTAAAGGGGTGTTCTGAGAATTACAATGGGGGCCAGGGAATATTGGTTGCGTCCTCTAAGCCTTCTGATTTAACTAAATGGCCGCAGAGGGTCCTGTGACTGTCAACATTTCTGCCTAGAACTTGAGTCTCTGGCCAAACAACGGAAGTTGTGCCACCTGACCAGAAACTAGGGCAAAGTCAGTACACTCTGTCCATGTTGTCTTCCAGTTTTGTGCCGCCAGAGGCAGGGAATAAGGCATCTAGTCCAGAGATCCTTTGGCCTTGGTCTAACATGTCCACTTAGAGCATAGACATGATGACAAAAAGCATTTGACTCCTACGCAAAGGTGTGCTATCCTGTCTATGTTCCAGCATTTGATCTTGCTTCTCAAATTCTGATCTGTAAATCTGTGTTCAGTTTTGTTGACCACCTCAGGTTGACCTGACCCTGATCTATATCTACCTGCCTAGACCTCTGACTTGTACTTTGGATTTTGTCAGTTCTCTGTTTTCTTAGGCAACTCTCTGCCTAGTCCTTTGGTGACTTTCACAAGGAGCCTCGGACCCACCTGGACTGGATGTTGCCTTCGATTTTGCATTCTCCTAGACTAATCAGAGAGGTAGTGCCCTACTTTCCGCTTTGCATAAGAGTTTAGGGGTTAAAGGGTGTAAACTGTCAGAGGCACTTGGAAAACGTTACTGGGATTAGCTCAAAGTTGATCAGGAAGGTGACACAGTGGGCCACATTTACTAAAGTTTTTGTGCCAGTTTTCTGTCCACCAAAAGGGCTATGTTACTGCTTAGTCGGACCGGGCCCAACAATTCTGTCTGCGCCAAAATTCAGAAAAAAATTTTGCACTCTGTTGGAGCAGTGCTATGGGCACCAGATTTCTGAAGACCATTAGCCACAAATCTTGATTCTGGCACCCCCTGCACACTACAAAGGAAAACGGCACATAGTATAGTTTGCACTATTTTTGATAAATGTGGGCCAGTGGGTCCACATCCAACAGCTTTTTATACATTTTGCTCTTGAAAACCTAGTCACATAACGGAGGAATTTATTAAGGCCGGCACAATACTTCTCCCCTACACGCCCACCATCATTGACCAGCAACTGGATATACCAAGGCTACAGCCCAGACAAACTCTACACCAGCTACCGCCTGGAATGGAATATATCAGTATCCTGGCACCGGCTATAGTAAATTTAGTGAGTTGGGACATCCCCCCCCCTTTTGCCTGCCCGCTTCCCTTTCCTCCTTGCCCACTTCTCAAAAAAGTGCTATGTTGCTGGCAAAAGGAGGTAAACTGTCATACAAGACAAGCTAAATCCCCCCACAGTATCTGGACGTGGGCAACCGTGAGGAGTGATAAGAAGACACATCTGCAGTCCGACGCACAATCTATGTTCATTAAGTCTTTTCGTTTCTTATAGCCACAGACTCTTAATTGCAGCCATAAAATGCTATGTGAATAGATGACACCGTCTGCATCCAGCGATCGCTTCTATCTAGAAAGGTTTGCCCATATTGTTAACGTTACATTTACCGCTATTTTTTCAGTGATTTCTCCCCATATAAATTCAGAATCCAATTTACCTTGGAAAATTCTGTTTTGCAGATGAATACACAAGGAGAAGATGGCATATTTATTCCTCAAATGCTTCAGCCAAGATTGGACTTATTTTTAGTTGATATCATAAATATCAGATGCAGGGAAAAGCCAATTGTATCGTAATAATGCGGAACTTCTGCTGCTGTGTTGGAGCTGGATACTAATGGAATTCATTATTTGTTGGTATATTAGTCTTGAAAATGGAAAACTTTGAAATGTTAGCTATTACATAATGATAACAAGCAGCGGGGAGGGGAGCCACCTCAGAGATGAAATTTTGCGTAGGGTATTTTCAGTGGTTTAGTTACTGAGAAGCCCGTGAGGCAATGTCATAGCAGTCTTATCTACAAACTTTGCTTAAATCAATTTTACAAGTGAATGTAAGGAATCTTGTAATATGACTTATGTTAATGCCTCCATTTATCAGGATCGTTTCATCCTTCACCCCGTACGGTCCCTTCATTGTTCAATGACTCTGAATGTTCTGCTAAAGTTTGCCTGAAAGGAGCTATTAATTCTATCCAGGGCCAGATTATAGGGTAGGCATCTAGGGCACGAGTGCCGGGGTCACCACTAGTGAGCAGAAGGAGGGGGGTCCCCATCATCTTCCCCATTATCCTGTCTTCCTGGTTTCCGCAGTATTAATCAGCAGTATAAGTTTACTTATAGATTACAGGGAGTCATAATATCCCTGTACTATCTTAGCTCCTGGTCTTGGAGCTGACCGGTATGATGGGCTGAGTCACATGATGGAGGTGGCATGGTTACATGAGTGACGTGGCTTTGCAGATCTCATCACTATATGTATTAACTCTGTACTATGACATCACTGTGTGTATTACCCCTGTACTGTGACATCACTGTGTGTATTACCCCTGTACTGTGACATCACTGTGTGTATTATGAGGACCTGCTGCAGCTGATATGTATAGGAAGTTTTACAGCAGATGCGATGTGTACCCGGAGACAGAAACAGAGATAGTCAAAGACAGACATAAACAGACACAGTCAGAGACAGAGACGGTCAGAGACAGTCAGTGCCAGAGACAGTCGGAGACAGAGATAGTCAGAGACAGTCGGAGATAGTCGGAGACACTCAGAGAAAGAAACGTTCAGAGACAGTCAGAGAGAGAGATAGATACAAATAAAATATTTTTTGGTAACCTATTCTATGTTGTTATAGCTAAGAGCAGTTATTTACTGTTCCGGGCAACACTGGGCGCTAGTATTGTATAAAAATCCATAAGAATTTCGAAACTCTGACCTTATGGCTCCCTACACATCACATTTTTTCATCTATTTTTTTATTTAAAAAGTTGCATACTCTACCATATATTAAAATTGCTCCAGGGAAAAGTTTTAGACGTCAAAAAGTTGCATAAGTTCAGATTAGTTCAGTGATTAATCAAACGACTGGCAGACATTGCAGCTGACATCTTGACAAGAGGAGCAAGGTGACTTTTTATCTGTTAATTACATTTAATTTGGTAGATAATAGATGACATCTTTCAGAACATGTGTTTCGGTTACACAAAGGAATATTAATTATCTACATTGCTTCAGAGACTCCGGCACAAAATCCTGAGACTCCTTCCTTCTACCAGGAAAATACAGTAAGATAATAATTGAGGATCCCGTCCAAAGTCGTTCTCGTTACAGCTCTCACATTATGTGATGATAAATCCAAAGCTACTATATAACCGAATAAAATTTAGAGTAATTTCCCTAAAGGGTGCCTAACCTTATAAAGGAAACTCCCCCCCCCCCTGCTACCTGGAACGAACAGGACTCTTCTCTTCAGAAGGTGACTCATATCTACTCATTTTCATATCAGAAATAAAACAGTAATTAAGGTACACCACCTCAGAGGCAGATAATATTTGGTGATATGAGAAGGACTTTTAACCCTTAACCAGCAGGTATTACTGGTGTGAGGGTAAAATTCTGGTGATAGAACTTTTTTAAGGGTACCTAACCTTTAAACAAAAAAGCATAAATACATTACACAGTCTAACAATATTTATCATCAATATTTCTGGATAAAACATTTGAAACCTCAGCAAGCAGTTCAAAAGTTACATGTCTGGAAGGAAGAATTGCAGTCTTAGAGGGCCCAAATATGCTTCTATAGTCAAGTCTGGTGCGGTGGTGAGGGGACCCGCCTGGAAGAGGGGCTCTGTCTTAATCATATATGAAAAACATTCATAGACCCAAGTTTGTGTTATTTTATTTGTCAAAGTAGCAGAGACCTGATGGGATGTTAGAATAGGAGGAAACCGTATCTAGGGATGGGGGAGACTGCATGTGCCTCATCGTAGGGAACTTGTGGACCTCCATTCTTGTTAGCGCTGGAGATCCCAGTGGTGGAACCTCCTGAAGTCAGACACTTAAAGGGGTATTCCGGGAATATGAACATCTGACACAAAAAACCATAATGATATAAATAAATGAATACAACAATACTCAATGTAATTAGTTGCAAAATGGAGCTTAAATAGTTTCATTTTATGATTTACAAAATTTATGGCCACTCTAAAGTAGGTGGAGTTATCAATAAGATGGCCGCCACTGGAAACTAATTCCATAATCCTTTAGTTCTCAGTAACTCCTCCTGCCTCTTATGCTCTGCTCCCAGTGATGATGTAACAGACTTTCTTTCTCTGTTACCATAGTAATGATGTGTAACTGCCATCACCACAACACTTACCATACTGGATGCACTTCAACCAACCGACTACAGCCAAACATAGTGGTGATCACATGACCTGCCCAGGCAGGAGGACATGTGATGTGGACATGTGACCAGCGGCCATCTTCTGTCCTGTGTATGCTCTGCAACGGACCGCACGGAGGAAATTAACAGACTGATTAAAGGGCCAGTAGCATTTTATTTCTTCATTACAGTCTATGTCACCAGCATTTTCTGCTAAGGGGAGCAAAATTTTAAATAACAACTAATTACACATTAGCTTATATTTTGAGTATCCATTTGTATATGAATTATGCTTATTCCTGGAATACCCCTTTAACATCTACATACGTGAACAAAATGTAATTAAATGAAAGAAACACCCACAATGGTCAAAGAAAGAACGTAAATCTGACAAAAGTATAAATTTATTTCATTTCTATCAAAATGAACAAATGAAATGCAGACTTTGCTTAGGACATTCTCGTGTCAACATGGAGTTTATCAAATTCCAGTTTTGCTTTTTTATGATTGGTTGTCAGCAATTGTGTCCTCCTTGGTCGTCTCCCATTAAGTCCTCTTTGGCTCAAACAGTGACGGATGGTGCAATCTGACACTAATGTTCCTTGAAGTTGAAGTTCACCTTTAATCTCTTTAGAAGTTTTTCTGGGCCATTTTGTTACTATTAGTATTTGTCTTCTTGATTTATCATCAATTTTCCTCTTGCAGTCACATCCATAGATGTTAAATTTCAGAATAATATGTGCAACTGTGGTCAGAGGAACATCAAGCTGCTTGGAGATGGACTTATTACCGCTACCTATAACATGTTTGTATATAATTTCCTCTTTCCTTCTTTTCCTCTGGTCCATGTCACCAAACCATCCAGTGATTAGCTGTAGCCCTAAACACAGACGACGGACTGTAGACACATTTTTTTCAAGGGAACCATCATTTCTGTGCAGGCCTGTTTATTTTTTAATGAGTTTTATTATTTTATTTTTTTTAAATCTGTGGAAGTATGGTTGCAAAGCAATGTCTGCCTTTCATTTCTTCATTTTTAATAAAAAAATATTTATAGTTAATTTATTTTTACTTTTGTCAGATTCAAGTTATTTCTGTGACCATTGTAGGTTTTTCTTTCATTAACCCCTCAATAACTTGGCCACTTTGCACTTTCCTGACACAACCAATTTTTTCCAATATGCAATGTGTCATTACAAGTTATTATAACTTTGGGGAATACTTTGACCTATCCAGGTGATTTCTCATTGTTGATTGTTTTCTTATGACAAATTGCACATTTTGTTAATTGAAACATTTGGATGATACATTTTCCATTTATTTATGAAAAAAATTGATATTTAGCAAAAATTTAGAATTAGAAAATTAAATGTTCTACTTTTCTGACACATAGGGGCTCATTTACTTACCTGGTCCAGTCGCGATCCAGCGGCGCATTCTCCGACGCTGATTCGGGTCTGCTGGGATTCACTAAGGTCCGTGCTCCCCGATATCCACCAGGTGTCGCTGCTGCGCCAGGGTCCGCCGGAGTTAGCCTTCTCTCCCAGTCATTTAAGTGCTGATCTTGCAACACAAATTCTTTTTTAAATTCCATGTTTTTTCCGAATCTGTCGGGTTGTCCGACGGCCACGCCCCCCCCCCCGATTTCTGTCGCGTGAAAGCACGCGCCGATGCGGCAAAATACGATCGCTTGTGCCAAAATCCCGGGGCAATTTGGCGCAATTTGTAAATCGTCGGGAAACCCGTCAAAAGTGTGCGATTCGGACCCTTAGTAAATGAGCCCCATATGTTTTGGTTGTGTTTTTTTTTACATTTTTTTTTTTTTAGTTTTTTTTGTCGTTTTTTAGTTTTTTTTTTTTTGTTTTTTTTTGTTTTTTTTTTTTTTTTTTTTTTTTTTATTCATTTTTTAGGGTTTGTTTTTTTTCGGTTTTTTTTTTGATTGCATTATTCAAAATGGATAACTACTTAACTTACTGAATGTTGCTATATGTGGAAATGGTCTTTTTTGCTAGTGTATGAGTGCTTAAAAAGTTTTTGAGCTGCGCTTTGTCCATTTTTGTTCAAAAACGCAAACTCATACTTGATGGACCGGCTCAGGTGTTGCAAGTCCACTTCGGCGTAAATAATAGAAAAAGCCAATTAAATTATCCTGGCTATAATAAATTAGGCCCCCAATGTATTTAAAACACCTGTTATGAAGGTATTTGTTAACCCTAAGTGTTTCACGCAGAGGTTTTTATAAAACAAAATGGGGCTTTAATTAAAAAATTACAAACATTTTGGGCATAAATGAAATGTATTTTTTTAAAAATGACACATTCACTATGGTTACAATAGTAAAATAGCTCCACAAAGTTTGATACCCAATCTCCAATTATGCCTATAGCCCCATATGGGTGGTGTACTGCTGTATTTGGGCACACACCCAGGGATTGAGGGGAAGCTGTGCCTTTCAGAGCTATGGCACTGGTCCACTTTTTTTAAGGCCGAACCGGCCAAGAGAGTCCTATTTATTACCAGGTTGCTATAGTCATATTGCCAAACTATGTTTTCAAAAATTGTCTGTGTTGTATGGTGGGAGCTAACGTGTCCGTAAAATGAAGTATTTTTAAAGTACATCTCATCCAGAAAAAAATAAGCCCCCATATGGCACAATTGCCCCAAAAATTTTAAGAAAGTATAGCCTTAAAGGGAACCTGTCATCAGAGTGCTATTTTTATCAGGACAAAGGTTGCTATAGACAAAGTACTATATATGCCAAATAGTATGTGAAACTTTACCTGTCTCCTAGCACGTGAGTTCCAGAGAGGAAAATTTGAAATGACAACTTCCGACTGCTATATAATATACTCACTGCTCTTCTGGCTAATCCCCTCCTCCACGATCAGGTGTCAGCTCACTGCAGACTATCTCTCCCTTCTTGAAAGGAGAGGATGTGAAAGGGGGGAGGATACACAAAGGAAATGATTGTCTACAGTGACCCAACACGTCATCAGGACTAGAAAGTGGCTGGAGAGCAGTGAATATATTATACAGCGTACCAACAATTTTTTCCACGTGTTTATAATGTCAGCATCCTGGGAAATCTACTATGAAAATCAAGCATGATACGTCAGGGACACTTACTCATAGATACAGGCACAATGACTGTGGTAATCTTCTCATATTTGTTATCCAGGCCTCCTACCTTCTAAAATCAACTTTAAAAATTATTATAATGAACCAAAAGTGCTTGGAGGGAGAGGTAATTTTCAGAGCCCCTCTGTGCTATAGCTTTCCCCTCTGCTCCCTCAGCACTGATGTAATATCACATAGAGGGAGGGGGAATTGCAACTTCAGTGTAACAGCCTGTGAATCAGCAACATGGAGGGGCACTGGTATGCTCCTTAGCATAATTTTAAAAGTTGATTTTAGAAAGAAGGAGGCAATGGATAACAAATATAAGAAGATTACCACAGTCACTGTGTCTGGATCTATGAGTAAGTGTCATTAGTTTATAATGACGGATTTTGATGGTAGATTTTCTTTATAGTTGTAGAGAATAGATATTTGGTATTCCATAATATTAACCCTAAAGATGCTATGACATACAGACATGTTCAGACATGTGGCTCCCATCATGGCAGTAATAACTTTATGAAGTGAGAAGATATTTCTATATGCTGGTGCAGGGTGTGAATATATTTAGAACGCCCCCCCTGTAATATAATGTCTGCTGAATGGCGGCATTGAGGCTTCCCTGTGATCTGTGCTCCCTGTGAATACATTTACTTCTGCTTAGATCAAAAGGCTTTGGGAAAAACAATAGAGATTCATGATGTGATGACAAATGGGCCGGTTAATTTTCTGTAGAATCCAACACATTCTGATGATGAATGGGAACGTGAAGCACTTTGTAATGTGGGTTTTAAAGGATAATATATGAGGCCTATGAAATGCAGAACAGAGTTATATAAACGTACAGTATGATAAATAGCCGCACACTTTCAATATACCGCGATTCAGGGGGAGGTTTATCGCCAGCCATTTCACAGCTGAGAAGTAGAGACTCATATTTTAGGAAAAGGTTGCAGACATGACATTTCCTATTGCTCACCAGAGCGTGCTGTGCCGAACCAGTGAGGCCCAATGCAGGCTGGAAACAAGTTCTGGAGAAGCCCCTGGGCTATGACTTAATTTGAAGACCCTCAGGAATAGAAATAGGGAATAGCTAAAAAATAATGGAGCCATAAAGTGCAGAAATGACACTGTCATACAGTACACAAGGAACAAAATTGTAAGGGTGAAAAATAAAAATATTTCTATCCACTACATTGGTAACAGTGCACAAAGCTGTACAATGGCTAAATAATACGCCCTATAGGTGGAATACTGCGGACCATTTATGTGTAACAAAGACTTGGTCAACTCAAGTGCGTACAGTGCGTATTAGAATACAATAGCAACTTATTTTAGCTTGGAAAGGGGAAAATGTTAAGTGGGGGCGCATAGGGGAGTGCAGTTACAATTTACGCGTTTTATGAATTAATCGCCTGGACAAATTTTTTGGAGCCATGGGGCTAGAATTATCTTGTATTATCTTATTAGCTTGTACAACTGAATCCCTGAAATAGGCAAAATGCCTGGCGCTTTTCCGCACTTCACGTCAATCCAAATGGGTGTGGTCTGGCCTCCACAGGGTTTTCCAGAATCCCTGGAAATCCCCTTAACAGAAAACTACTACACAAAACTATACATACTCACCTAAGATCCCCTTCATCCCTATCTCGTTGGTAGTCTTCTTTAAGGTTGACATACCAGGATCACCTGGAAAAAAGACTCTTAAAAAGCAGGCCGGAGCACAAGGATGCAAGGTCCAGTGTTCCAGGCTGCTAATTATTCATGCCCCTTGCATGACGTTGCCTCTTGCACGTTAAATACCTCCCTCCCTTGGAGAGGGAGGTGACGTCACGTAATAGGCGTGAATAATTAGCAGTCTGGAGCACCGGACATGGCATCCCTATGCTCCGGTCTGCTTTTTATAAGTCTATTTCATAGG
Source organism: Engystomops pustulosus (assembly GCA_019512145.1). NCBI lineage: Eukaryota > Metazoa > Chordata > Amphibia > Anura > Leptodactylidae > Engystomops > Engystomops pustulosus. The sequence continues at coordinate 8,877,848 of CM033642.1, read as the reverse complement.
TGATCGCGGCATGTCAACCTTAAACAAGACCACTGCCGGGATCGGGATGAAGATAAAATTAGGTGAGTGTGTGTAGTTTGTTTTGTGAAATTCTTACTGGTAGTTTTCCTTTAAAATTCTTAACCAGGTGTGATAACTCTGTGAGGTTGGTGAATACACGGACAGACCCTTTTGTGATTTAACTAAATAAGTTAATGAAACTAAAGTCATGTTAACTAGTAAAAGTTATTGGTATTTTATTTCTAGATAGAAGTAATTAATCCAGTGATTTCTTGTTATTTCCATTTATGGAATGGATGGAAATGTAATCTCAGGCAATTGACAACTTCTTATAGGACTTTTTAGCTTCTTAACATGGTCGGATCACAGGTTGGTCTAGATGACCTATGTCTTTAACCATCCCTATCCCTATGTTACACCTCCACACACTTCATAAATTAGCTACTTTGTGTAGTGTGATGGTGAAAACCCAAGGACAATTTGTGTTTCTCAATCTGTGGTGGACACATTGTGCCCTATTAGTTAGAACCTCGCAGGATCATTGATGTTTTTGGTTTGAGTTGAGGTACGTAGCCTAGTAACCATAAGAAATACTGGAGTAAAATGATTTAAGGCAGAACAATTGTCTCTTTAGATGAAGTGTGATCATATCGGTAACACATTATTCCATATCCATGTCCTGTGACAGGCCAGACAGCCAGCTGTAGTAGGACTTACACCTCAGGTCATGGGTTCAGGTTCACACTGACCTCCCAGAAGGATTCCAGGATGATAGACCGTTTACAGCCAGGGAGTGACATGTGAGAACAATCGTCCCACCATGTCTCCAAATGAAAGATCTACCGAGGTTTTATCAATGATATTGACACGGCTCCCTGTGGATCTGTAAGATGTTTCTTAATTATAGACTTGATCTCACCAACACAGGAGGGATGCAAATTTTTGATTGTATATTCATGGAATTGTAACGGCACAATGAGGCTGGACCCACTCGTGCGCCTGAGTTCCTGCATCCGTCGCTTCCCCGCCGAGGTCCGCCGGAGTTCACCTTCTTCTTCCCCATGCTTGTAAGTGCGTGTCTTGCGACACAATTCTAAATGTTAAATCTTGCGCGTTGTCCAATTCCGTCGAGGTGTCCAACGGCCACGCCCCCCCATTTCTGTTGCGTGCATGCCGGCGCCGATGCACCAAAATCCGATCGCGTGCGCAAAAATCCCTGGGCAATTCAGATCGAAACGGAAATCGTCGGGAAACCGTAAGAAAATGTGGTGTCAGTTAAGGCTGTGTTCACACCTGTGTTCCGTATGTGCGCATTCCTTTATCAATTATGGAAAAAATTGCACAGCTGTAATGTGGGCTCTGGACTTGGAAAGGACAGTGAACCCTAAACTGAGCCAACGAAAACTGTCACCTGCCTACTTGCTTCTGCATATCCTAAGCGGTACAGGACAACCACAAAGACAATCCTTCCCTAGGTCACAGTCACAAACAAATGGAAAACACAGTAAGTCATAGTCAGAAGTCCTAGTCATCAAGATGATAGACTGAAGCCATCATTACAATAACCTGCTTTAGTTAAGAAAGGAACTCAAATGTACAAGCACTTACTAGTAATATTATGTGTATGTTTATAAAAAATAAAATAAAAACAGGTTAAAAAAAAAAGTCCGGGTCGCAGTAGATATGGTAGATAAGGCACAAAAATGCAGATACAAAGGGATAGTCTCAGAACAATAGCCAAAAAATTGAAAAACCAGAAGTACAGCGGAATATAAAGAGCAGCAAACATAGTAACTACAGAATAGGAAGCAAAACTGGCACTGGACTGAATGGGAACCAATTAATTATAGGAGACGTCTCCAGGCAATTGGCGCAGAAGTCTGTCAATCAAAACATTAACTGTTGTACTGCAGGAGGATAAGGGTGTGGTGCAAGCAACCCCAAATCAGCCAGCAAGCTAAGTGCATGTTCACACAGGCAAATGATAAGGCAAATCAGTGCATCTTCAGCCGTGTGCCACGGACAGAGGATTATGCCAGCACGGACATTACAACAGCAGTCTGTGTTTTTCGTTATTAATAACAAATACATATCAAAAAGGACCATTAAAGTCTATGGGGAATAGAAGGGGAACAAAGACCTTCTGATCAAGTCTATGGGGAATAGAAGGGGAACAAAGACCTTCTGATCACCTCCTGTTTTCAGTTTCCATTTCTCTCTCCTTGAAGGAGTGCATAATCGAAACCCCCAATGAAGGTGTTACCTTGACCTAACTGAATTTAATTTTGACCGCTCCCAAGTAATCCTCTTGGTTTTTTACCCTTTAACATGAATTACAGGGATAAGAACTTTTCTGGAATGAGATAAAAACAGCTTTTAAGACACTAATGCCCTTGACTTGTTCTCAGCTTCTTCTATAGACTACATGAAAACTAGATTTTTCTTCCTCCTTTGCCTATAAAGATCGTGATACACAGTTTAGGCAAAAAACAAATGCACAAAATACAGGGTTGCCATGAAACTCTACTTCATGCAGAGATTGAATTATATCCTGGACAGTGAATGGCGCTTCCAGGGGTCTCTGGGTATTGAGCATTTTGTACTCTGATACCACAATTTGTTTGCCAGTCATGTTACTTTTATAGTGTTACTTTATAGTGTGTTTGCCTCTCGTCCTGTGAAAACACATCCAAAACATTCAAGAACTTCTCTCTGCAAAACAGAATTTCCTTGCTATTTTGAATATTGAATACTGCATGATATATCTTTTGACAATTTTTGCTAGTATGCTTTTAATACTTTCTGAGTACATGATGAGGAGAGAGGTGCATCACACCAAAGGGTGGAGTATAAAACTAGATGAGCCCCTAGACATAAATTTGCTTACAGAAACCAAAATACCAAATCCACGACTACCACTGTGACTGAAAAACAGTGAAAGGGACATTGTGCTACTCTAGTGTTGTTGTTAGGGGAGTCCTTCATGATCAGTGGAGGTGACAGAGGTTGGACTAACACCAGGATGAGTGGAGGTCCCAGATGTTAGACTCAAACCAGGATCAGTGGAGGTTCCAGAGGTTGGATTCATACCAAGATCAGCGGAGGTCCTGGAATGTCCTACCACCAGGGCCTGCCCTAATGGCTTGGGGGCAGCTGGATTCTACTGGTACCCAAGTGGCTGGTTTTAGCGTGACATAATGTTTGACTTGTCACGGTCTCTTGGTCCAGGAGGAACAGGTCTCACCCATGCCGAGCAGGACCAGTGAAGGAATGCAAGAAAAGAGAGGCTGCAGTAAGGTGAAAGTAGTTCTCGGTGGGGCACTCGCGGTGTGTACGTCTGTTAGCGATCCCCTGATAGATGGTAGAGAGGAGGCCGGCGATGTCAGCAGCAGCCAGGGATCACACATAGAGACACGATGTAGAACATCAACTTACAGTTCCTTTATTTCAACACAGCAACAATAGAAGACTAAGGTAGGGGTCTTATCTGCCAATGTCCAAGATAACTGGTTAGTTGTAGTCTGGTAGTTAAATGCTCATAACCCAGATTCAGGAACTTGGGTCTGGAGAAGGTCAAAACTATTTGGCATTAATAGGGAAGACCATATATGGGTCCAGGGCTGCAGCAGGCCTGATGGGGTTGGATTACCCTCAGATGGAACAGCAGCCGCAGGCTGCTATAGCAAGGATCGCTGAGAACTCTGTGTCTCTCTGGGACTCTGAGAGAACTCTCTCTGTTCTGGAACTTTCCAGACTCCATTATAATCTTCCTTTGTGTGGAGTTTCCAGTCATCCAACCAGGAACCTTCAGGCAGAGCTGGATTGACAATTATAAAACAGAACTTCCTATTGGTTAATATATAAACTCTCCTTTCCCAGGCAGAAATTATATAGCAGTTTATTTATTAATGACCTACTGAGTGGGCCATTACAGTCGCATATGTTAGTCTCACAGCAGGATTAGTAGTACATTTTTTTCTGTGTACAACATGTAGGATTTGGAGCAGTAGTGAGGGTTCTGGTAGATGGGACCCAGATCCTAACTTGTATGGAGGGGGCAGCATTTTTATTTTCACCTAAGGCAGTAAAAAGGCTAGAATCAGTGCTGCACTGAGTGGCCTCCTCAGAACCAGAAGTTCTGGAGCAGTGCAGGAACCAGCATCATAAACTGTACACGAGAAGACCAGCTGCACTTCCCTTTCCTGCTGTATGGTGGCGCCTTCTCCACTCTTGCATATAAATTGTCCTTCTTACCCTTTATAGGATGGCAATTCTCCTTTAAGTGAATTCTTCTAGTGGGGACAAGGGAGAAGTTTAAGCGTCTCGTTTCCTTTTGATTACTGATCATTTCAAGTCCCAGAAAACAAATTATTTTGAGAGATGTTAAACCGGAGTTTGTTAAAGAGGAGCTTGTTTTGCGGAGACGCTCACATCAATGTACAATTAATGAGAAGTAGGAAAGCAGTAAGACACCTTCTCACTGGAAGGGTATTGACCAATTTAAAAGCTTTCCTACTTCACAGGAATCTCCAATTAATTGAATGGCTGAAGGTTGTAAACAGCGTTACAGTATATTCTTACATAATTTGGTTATTCAGATTTGTTCAGTGTATTAAATATATGCAAGAAAATACACCAGAATTTTGGGTCAAACTTCAATGAAAATATGGATGTTGCTTTAGATGTTTTAGATGGTTGTTATACTTTTAAACAATCTTGTTTAGTACGTAACAGTTTTGCCTGCTGTTTTTTGGGGGAAGCTGGGATTCTTTGCATCATGCAAGATATCACTATGATGCTTGGAGTCCCATCCTCTGGACTGCGGTTGGTCCAAGATTCATGGGCGGAGCACTGTTTTGTCTGTCTGTCTGCTCTATTCTAGTTTTACAGGAAATTGGTTGCCAGTTTTGACCATACAAAGATGCAGTCAGTGTCAGATATTGGCCCTGGAAATCTGTGTAACCATAGCTTTGTATGTTTTGTTAGTGGCAGTAGGAAAGTTAAGAATTGCACGGATGGGTGTGCGAGGCCACGTGGCAGGCTGCCGCAAGCTGTCGGAGTGGAGCTGTAAACATACAGGGGCATGGCTCCTACGGACACTGGCAATGCCAGAGCAGGTAAGTACATGTTTATTTTTTAAGAAGCCCTCCCCAGCCCAGAACTTAAATTTTTCTTACAGATAGACAACCCCTTTAAGGACACTTGACTTAAAGATGACTACTAGTTATGGATCTGTGGATGCTGATAATGTACTGTTCTTTAGCCCCAAGCTGCAATATAAAAGTATGAATTATTGAAAAAGAATTATCTTCCACACAGATGCCACCCCATCGTGGTAGGTGGCTGTTGTCAGAGTAGGTGCTGGGCGTATCTGCCTGGAACCTGGTTTCTGGGGGCAGCCCTGTGGCTTCTGGGAGAAGCACTGTGACTAGGGGCAGCACTGTGACTACTGGGAGTCAGCCCTGGCTACTGGGCACTGGCTACTGTGCTACCGTGGCTATTGGCTACTGTGGGGCATAACACTATTAAATTTATCATAAGATAGAAGACGATAAAATGAGGAACTTTACTTTTTGGTGTTTTGTCTGGAAGACGCTGACATATCCTCCAGAAAGAAGAAGAAGATGAAAGAGAAATCCTCTAACCAAAGATGTTATGTGTGAGTTTCCGAGTTTACAGTAAGTGCTGGTATTGCACATAACCTACCAATTCTGCTTGTTTATACATGCCTATAATATATATGCAGGGGTGGAATAAGACTGCCATGGACCATGGGCTGTATGAATATTATAGCCCCTACAAGTCTGGAATCACTTCCTACATATGATACTAGAATCAGGAATGGAGGATGTGTTCCTATTGTCTGCCTTCAGTCGGTGGTTTCATGGCCCTTGTGTACATGTGTATTGAGAGCTGGACGTACGGGTCGCTAAAGACATAATTGGAAATGCAAGCTTGACATCAAGCTTCCACCTATCCTTTGCCTGCCTGTATGTCCAGCTCTGTAGCTCACAGAACTATAAGCTTGATAGGATGTAAGTGATGAGCTTTTTATTATAACACCAACATCATGTTTCTAGGTGCTGTATAACAGAAGATAGGGGCTTCTGAAGTGACACTACCTGCAACCACTAAACATGACTCATCTTATGTGAAAATGGGATGAGAAGAGTCATGTTTGCCTGATTTTGGGGGAGTTTTTTTTATAGGTAATTGGGTGATATTTCATATAAAAGAAGGAATTCTACATTAGGGGAATATTAGTTTAGTGTGTTAAAGGACATCTACCACCGTGATGCAAGTTTGTATGCAAATGAGCCTGAGGGGCTCCAGGCTCCATGAACACCTATGCATTTGCATACAGTCCTTCATTCTGGTGGTAGATGGTGGTAGTCCTTTAAAACCTGATGACAGGTTGGTTTAAGGACAAACCTAATAAACCTATCTTATACATAACCTGGGGACAGCCTGTAATTTAAAGGGGTTGGCCCCTTCATCTCATGTTTTATTAATGTATGCGTAATTGTTGGGGGGGCAGTATATGAGGTAATTTACCAATATACATTTATTAATAGTTCTGCTCCACTTTCTTGATATGTAAAGTGAAGTCTCTTGTATTTTTACCTCAGACATTCCTGCCCATAAAATGGCCACAGATGGAGGGTCATGTGATCTCTAACTGGTGATTGTTCATGACCCTCCATCTGCAGCCATTTTATGGGCAGGAATGTCTGAGGTAAAAAAACAGGAGGCTTCACTTTACATATCAAGAAAGTGGAGCAGAACTTTTATAGATGTATATTGATAAATTACCTCATATTCTGCCCCCCACACACTTACCCTACATTACGTAATACATGAGGTAAAGTCGCCAACCCCTTTAAGTATGTCATGATAACGTACATGTGCCTGTTAAATAAAGCATATTACATCTATGTGATTTTTATCGCACTACCAATTTCTTTCTTAAAGTTTCCTACGCGGTGAGGCCTCGTGCTACGTCCTTGAATTGATTGATATTGTCCTGTACTTCCCTATCACATCTTATTATTATATATTCCAGAGCGCTGCTCGGCCCTCTCCATATAAATGCTCCGGTACCACCCACCTTGATTGTAGCGCACCCGCCATTGTATAATAATACAGAAGATATTGGCGGTGAATGATTATATTTTAGAAGGACCAGGGGAATAAATGATAGCCTTCAGTTTCAAGGACTACTAGAAATGTTTGATTGTATCTCTATAAAGGTAAAACCTTAGGAGAATTTATGCTGGAAAAATCATTTTCTATTTCAGTTAAACTTAAATTTTAACTTTTTTTAAACTGATGTTTGGCTGTAAATTCCGGCTCCTACGATATTAATCTGTGTATCCATGCACTTCCCTGGAGCAGAGACTTACAGGAAATGCTAATGACATGCCAGGACGATCGGTCAATACTTTCCTTATTGGGTATTCAAGGTCTATACAGACCATTGCTGTGACAGAACCTCATCTCATTGTCTGTGAATAGCGTTCTGGCCGCTGTCATGATCAGAATACTCAGCAGGTCTTCGCTTTTCCAATTATTTCTGCTAAAGGGTGACCATACTTTCTCTTTCTCTCAATAACTCAGATTTAACATAAAGTACAAATGAAGCAGTCCCATAATTTCTATATATCCCCCCCCTCCCCTACTTACTTATTTCTGTATTTGATGCCTCAGACTAAGTTCACATTTGGGATTGGTTTCCGTTATAAATTAAAAAATAAACACAAAAGAACAGTTCTGCTCTCAGACACTTCTGATAAATCTCCCCCACAGTGTGTATGTTTGATCTGATGCTTTTTAACCGCTCCATGATTGCGGTACATAGTCATACAGAAGTGGGGTTTGCTGCATATTGCAGCAAACACCCACCACTAACACCCTTGATCTGTGCTAACCTTTGATTGCCTCTGGTGACAGTCAAAGCCCACCCACACTGTTTTGAATCACCCCCTTTCCCTAGAACTGATATAAAAATTTTTTTAAAAAATCACAAACATGTTAGATATCACCACATCTCAAAGTGCCCGGTCTATCAAAATATAAAAACGATTATTCCTGGCAGTGACTCCATTAAGGAAAATAGCGCCCAAATGTCCAAAATGCCACTTTTATGCCATTTTACATCACATAAAATATTCAAGAAAACATGATCAAAAGGTTGCGCAGTCCTCAAAATGGTAGCAATGAAGACGTCATCTTATCTCACATCTTATCTTACACAGCCCCATACGCCAAAGTAGATGGCTACATTTTTTTCATACATATTTAGAGGCTTCTGTGCCAAGCCAAAGGCTCTTTACCCTTTAAGGATCTTCCGGTGATGCAGGAAGCATGTGATCAGTAAAATGATTCTGATACCATATTAGGTCAATGAAACTGAAGCCAGGGCTCAGAGGGCTTCTGTAACATGCCCATAACCATCCCGGCTCTTTTGCATGATTTTAAAAGTTGATTTTAGAAGTAAGGAGGCGATAGATAACAGATAAAAAAAATACCACAGCCATAGGGCTTGGCTCTATGAGTAAGTGTCCCTGGATTATCATGTTTATTTTGATGGTAACCTTTTTTTTTTAAATGTATCCATCATTTGAGATTATTTTTTATATTGTGTGTGGGGGGGGGGTATGGTGAACTTTTATCTAATACACTTCATTAACATTTTCTACTTAGTTTGTAAAATATCAATACTTCCTGATATAGAGATGCATGAGCTCACATCTAATCTCTCCGTGTTTGGTAAAATAGCTCGGGGGGATTAACCCCTTCACTTTCAGCTTGATGTTTGAATATAATGCTCATAGCATACTACAGCCAGGGAGAGAGCAGAAAGGGTTAACACTCACAGCTGTGTAACAAACAGGAGAGGATGACCTCCCAGAAGGATTCCAGGATGATAGACCGTTTACAGCCAGGGAGTGACATGTGAGAACAATCGTCCCACCATGTCTCCAAATGAAAGATCTACCGAGGTTTTATCAATGATATTGACACGGCTCCCTGTGGATCTGTAAGATGTTTCTTAATTATAGACTTGATCTCACCAACACAGGAGGGATGCAAATTTTTGATTGTATATTCATGGAATTGTAACGGCACAATGAGGCTGGACCCACTCGTGCGCCTGAGTTCCTGCATCCGTCGCTTCCCCGCCGAGGTCCGCCGGAGTTCACCTTCTTCTTCCCCATGCTTGTAAGTGCGTGTCTTGCGACACAATTCTAAATGTTAAATCTTGCGCGTTGTCCAATTCCGTCGAGGTGTCCAACGGCCACGCCCCCCCATTTCTGTTGCGTGCATGCCGGCGCCGATGCACCAAAATCCGATCGCGTGCGCAAAAATCCCTGGGCAATTCAGATCGAAACGGAAATCGTCGGGAAACCGTAAGAAAATGTGGTGTCAGTTAAGGCTGTGTTCACACCTGTGTTCCGTATGTGCGCATTCCTTTATCAATTATGGAAAAAATTGCACAGCTGTAATGTGGGCTCTGGACTTGGAAAGGACAGTGAACCCTAAACTGAGCCAACGAAAACTGTCACCTGCCTACTTGCTTCTGCATATCCTAAGCGGTACAGGACAACCACAAAGACAATCCTTCCCTAGGTCACAGTCACAAACAAATGGAAAACACAGTAAGTCATAGTCAGAAGTCCTAGTCATCAAGATGATAGACTGAAGCCATCATTACAATAACCTGCTTTAGTTAAGAAAGGAACTCAAATGTACAAGCACTTACTAGTAATATTATGTGTATGTTTATAAAAAATAAAATAAAAACAGGTTAAAAAAAAAAGTCCGGGTCGCAGTAGATATGGTAGATAAGGCACAAAAATGCAGATACAAAGGGATAGTCTCAGAACAATAGCCAAAAAATTGAAAAACCAGAAGTACAGCGGAATATAAAGAGCAGCAAACATAGTAACTACAGAATAGGAAGCAAAACTGGCACTGGACTGAATGGGAACCAATTAATTATAGGAGACGTCTCCAGGCAATTGGCGCAGAAGTCTGTCAATCAAAACATTAACTGTTGTACTGCAGGAGGATAAGGGTGTGGTGCAAGCAACCCCAAATCAGCCAGCAAGCTAAGTGCATGTTCACACAGGCAAATGATAAGGCAAATCAGTGCATCTTCAGCCGTGTGCCACGGACAGAGGATTATGCCAGCACGGACATTACAACAGCAGTCTGTGTTTTTCGTTATTAATAACAAATACATATCAAAAAGGACCATTAAAGTCTATGGGGAATAGAAGGGGAACAAAGACCTTCTGATCACCTCCCAATTTCAGTTTCCATTTTGCTCTCCTTAAAGGAGAGCATAATCGAAAACCCCAATGAAAGTGTTACCTTGACCTTACTGAATTTAATTTTGACCGCTCCCAAGTAATCCTCTTGGTTTTTTACCCTTTAACATGAATTACAGGGATAAGAACTTTTCTGGAATGAGATAAAAACAGCTTTTAAGACACTAATGCCCTTGACTTGTTCTCAGCTTCTTCTATAGACTACATGAAAACTAGATTTTTCTTCCTCCTTTGCCTATAAAGATCGTGATACACAGTTTAGGCAAAAAACAAATGCACAAAATACAGGGTTGCCATGAAACTCTACTTCATGCAGAGATTGAATTATATCCTGGACAGTGAATGGCGCTTCCAGGGGTCTCTGGGTATTGAGCATTTTGTACTCTGATACCACAATTTGTTTGCCAGTCATGTTACTTTTATAGTGTTACTTTATAGTGTGTTTGCCTCTCGTCCTGTGAAAACACATCCAAAACATTCAAGAACTTCTCTCTGCAAAACAGAATTTCCTTGCTATTTTGAATATTGAATACTGCATGATATATCTTTTGACAATTTTTGCTAGTATGCTTTTAATACTTTCTGAGTACATGATGAGGAGAGAGGTGCATCACACCAAAGGGTGGAGTATAAAACTAGATGAGCCCCTAGACATAAATTTGCTTACAGAAACCAAAATACCAAATCCACGACTACCACTGTGACTGAAAAACAGTGAAAGGGACATTGTGCTACTCTAGTGTTGTTGTTAGGGGAGTCCTTCATGATCAGTGGAGGTGACAGAGGTTGGACTAACACCAGGATGAGTGGAGGTCCCAGATGTTAGACTCAAACCAGGATCAGTGGAGGTTCCAGAGGTTGGATTCATACCAAGATCAGCGGAGGTCCTGGAATGTCCTACCACCAGGGCCTGCCCTAATGGCTTGGGGGCAGCTGGATTCTACTGGTACCCAAGTGGCTGGTTTTAGCGTGACATAATGTTTGACTTGTCACGGTCTCTTGGTCCAGGAGGAACAGGTCTCACCCATGCCGAGCAGGACCAGTGAAGGAATGCAAGAAAAGAGAGGCTGCAGTAAGGTGAAAGTAGTTCTCGGTGGGGCACTCGCGGTGTGTACGTCTGTTAGCGATCCCCTGATAGATGGTAGAGAGGAGGCCGGCGATGTCAGCAGCAGCCAGGGATCACACATAGAGACACGATGTAGAACATCAACTTACAGTTCCTTTATTTCAACACAGCAACAATAGAAGACTAAGGTAGGGGTCTTATCTGCCAATGTCCAAGATAACTGGTTAGTTGTAGTCTGGTAGTTAAATGCTCATAACCCAGATTCAGGAACTTGGGTCTGGAGAAGGTCAAAACTATTTGGCATTAATAGGGAAGACCATATATGGGTCCAGGGCTGCAGCAGGCCTGATGGGGTTGGATTACCCTCAGATGGAACAGCAGCCGCAGGCTGCTATAGCAAGGATCGCTGAGAACTCTGTGTCTCTCTGGGACTCTGAGAGAACTCTCTCTGTTCTGGAACTTTCCAGACTCCATTATAATCTTCCTTTGTGTGGAGTTTCCAGTCATCCAACCAGGAACCTTCAGGCAGAGCTGGATTGACAATTATAAAACAGAACTTCCTATTGGTTAATATATAAACTCTCCTTTCCCAGGCAGAAATTATATAGCAGTTTATTTATTAATGACCTACTGAGTGGGCCATTACAGTCGCATATGTTAGTCTCACAGCAGGATTAGTAGTACATTTTTTTCTGTGTACAACATGTAGGATTTGGAGCAGTAGTGAGGGTTCTGGTAGATGGGACCCAGATCCTAACTTGTATGGAGGGGGCAGCATTTTTATTTTCACCTAAGGCAGTAAAAAGGCTAGAATCAGTGCTGCACTGAGTGGCCTCCTCAGAACCAGAAGTTCTGGAGCAGTGCAGGAACCAGCATCATAAACTGTACACGAGAAGACCAGCTGCACTTCCCTTTCCTGCTGTATGGTGGCGCCTTCTCCACTCTTGCATATAAATTGTCCTTCTTACCCTTTATAGGATGGCAATTCTCCTTTAAGTGAATTCTTCTAGTGGGGACAAGGGAGAAGTTTAAGCGTCTCGTTTCCTTTTGATTACTGATCATTTCAAGTCCCAGAAAACAAATTATTTTGAGAGATGTTAAACCGGAGTTTGTTAAAGAGGAGCTTGTTTTGCGGAGACGCTCACATCAATGTACAATTAATGAGAAGTAGGAAAGCAGTAAGACACCTTCTCACTGGAAGGGTATTGACCAATTTAAAAGCTTTCCTACTTCACAGGAATCTCCAATTAATTGAATGGCTGAAGGTTGTAAACAGCGTTACAGTATATTCTTACATAATTTGGTTATTCAGATTTGTTCAGTGTATTAAATATATGCAAGAAAATACACCAGAATTTTGGGTCAAACTTCAATGAAAATATGGATGTTGCTTTAGATGTTTTAGATGGTTGTTATACTTTTAAACAATCTTGTTTAGTACGTAACAGTTTTGCCTGCTGTTTTTTGGGGGAAGCTGGGATTCTTTGCATCATGCAAGATATCACTATGATGCTTGGAGTCCCATCCTCTGGACTGCGGTTGGTCCAAGATTCATGGGCGGAGCACTGTTTTGTCTGTCTGTCTGCTCTATTCTAGTTTTACAGGAAATTGGTTGCCAGTTTTGACCATACAAAGATGCAGTCAGTGTCAGATATTGGCCCTGGAAATCTGTGTAACCATAGCTTTGTATGTTTTGTTAGTGGCAGTAGGAAAGTTAAGAATTGCACGGATGGGTGTGCGAGGCCACGTGGCAGGCTGCCGCAAGCTGTCGGAGTGGAGCTGTAAACATACAGGGGCATGGCTCCTACGGACACTGGCAATGCCAGAGCAGGTAAGTACATGTTTATTTTTTAAGAAGCCCTCCCCAGCCCAGAACTTAAATTTTTCTTACAGATAGACAACCCCTTTAAGGACACTTGACTTAAAGATGACTACTAGTTATGGATCTGTGGATGCTGATAATGTACTGTTCTTTAGCCCCAAGCTGCAATATAAAAGTATGAATTATTGAAAAAGAATTATCTTCCACACAGATGCCACCCCATCGTGGTAGGTGGCTGTTGTCAGAGTAGGTGCTGGGCGTATCTGCCTGGAACCTGGTTTCTGGGGGCAGCCCTGTGGCTTCTGGGAGAAGCACTGTGACTAGGGGCAGCACTGTGACTACTGGGAGTCAGCCCTGGCTACTGGGCACTGGCTACTGTGCTACCGTGGCTATTGGCTACTGTGGGGCATAACACTATTAAATTTATCATAAGATAGAAGACGATAAAATGAGGAACTTTACTTTTTGGTGTTTTGTCTGGAAGACGCTGACATATCCTCCAGAAAGAAGAAGAAGATGAAAGAGAAATCCTCTAACCAAAGATGTTATGTGTGAGTTTCCGAGTTTACAGTAAGTGCTGGTATTGCACATAACCTACCAATTCTGCTTGTTTATACATGCCTATAATATATATGCAGGGGTGGAATAAGACTGCCATGGACCATGGGCTGTATGAATATTATAGCCCCTACAAGTCTGGAATCACTTCCTACATATGATACTAGAATCAGGAATGGAGGATGTGTTCCTATTGTCTGCCTTCAGTCGGTGGTTTCATGGCCCTTGTGTACATGTGTATTGAGAGCTGGACGTACGGGTCGCTAAAGACATAATTGGAAATGCAAGCTTGACATCAAGCTTCCACCTATCCTTTGCCTGCCTGTATGTCCAGCTCTGTAGCTCACAGAACTATAAGCTTGATAGGATGTAAGTGATGAGCTTTTTATTATAACACCAACATCATGTTTCTAGGTGCTGTATAACAGAAGATAGGGGCTTCTGAAGTGACACTACCTGCAACCACTAAACATGACTCATCTTATGTGAAAATGGGATGAGAAGAGTCATGTTTGCCTGATTTTGGGGGAGTTTTTTTTATAGGTAATTGGGTGATATTTCATATAAAAGAAGGAATTCTACATTAGGGGAATATTAGTTTAGTGTGTTAAAGGACATCTACCACCGTGATGCAAGTTTGTATGCAAATGAGCCTGAGGGGCTCCAGGCTCCATGAACACCTATGCATTTGCATACAGTCCTTCATTCTGGTGGTAGATGGTGGTAGTCCTTTAAAACCTGATGACAGGTTGGTTTAAGGACAAACCTAATAAACCTATCTTATACATAACCTGGGGACAGCCTGTAATTTAAAGGGGTTGGCCCCTTCATCTCATGTTTTATTAATGTATGCGTAATTGTTGGGGGGGCAGTATATGAGGTAATTTACCAATATACATTTATTAATAGTTCTGCTCCACTTTCTTGATATGTAAAGTGAAGTCTCTTGTATTTTTACCTCAGACATTCCTGCCCATAAAATGGCCACAGATGGAGGGTCATGTGATCTCTAACTGGTGATTGTTCATGACCCTCCATCTGCAGCCATTTTATGGGCAGGAATGTCTGAGGTAAAAAAACAGGAGGCTTCACTTTACATATCAAGAAAGTGGAGCAGAACTTTTATAGATGTATATTGATAAATTACCTCATATTCTGCCCCCCACACACTTACCCTACATTACGTAATACATGAGGTAAAGTCGCCAACCCCTTTAAGTATGTCATGATAACGTACATGTGCCTGTTAAATAAAGCATATTACATCTATGTGATTTTTATCGCACTACCAATTTCTTTCTTAAAGTTTCCTACGCGGTGAGGCCTCGTGCTACGTCCTTGAATTGATTGATATTGTCCTGTACTTCCCTATCACATCTTATTATTATATATTCCAGAGCGCTGCTCGGCCCTCTCCATATAAATGCTCCGGTACCACCCACCTTGATTGTAGCGCACCCGCCATTGTATAATAATACAGAAGATATTGGCGGTGAATGATTATATTTTAGAAGGACCAGGGGAATAAATGATAGCCTTCAGTTTCAAGGACTACTAGAAATGTTTGATTGTATCTCTATAAAGGTAAAACCTTAGGAGAATTTATGCTGGAAAAATCATTTTCTATTTCAGTTAAACTTAAATTTTAACTTTTTTTAAACTGATGTTTGGCTGTAAATTCCGGCTCCTACGATATTAATCTGTGTATCCATGCACTTCCCTGGAGCAGAGACTTACAGGAAATGCTAATGACATGCCAGGACGATCGGTCAATACTTTCCTTATTGGGTATTCAAGGTCTATACAGACCATTGCTGTGACAGAACCTCATCTCATTGTCTGTGAATAGCGTTCTGGCCGCTGTCATGATCAGAATACTCAGCAGGTCTTCGCTTTTCCAATTATTTCTGCTAAAGGGTGACCATACTTTCTCTTTCTCTCAATAACTCAGATTTAACATAAAGTACAAATGAAGCAGTCCCATAATTTCTATATATCCCCCCCCTCCCCTACTTACTTATTTCTGTATTTGATGCCTCAGACTAAGTTCACATTTGGGATTGGTTTCCGTTATAAATTAAAAAATAAACACAAAAGAACAGTTCTGCTCTCAGACACTTCTGATAAATCTCCCCCACAGTGTGTATGTTTGATCTGATGCTTTTTAACCGCTCCATGATTGCGGTACATAGTCATACAGAAGTGGGGTTTGCTGCATATTGCAGCAAACACCCACCACTAACACCCTTGATCTGTGCTAACCTTTGATTGCCTCTGGTGACAGTCAAAGCCCACCCACACTGTTTTGAATCACCCCCTTTCCCTAGAACTGATATAAAAATTTTTTTAAAAAATCACAAACATGTTAGATATCACCACATCTCAAAGTGCCCGGTCTATCAAAATATAAAAACGATTATTCCTGGCAGTGACTCCATTAAGGAAAATAGCGCCCAAATGTCCAAAATGCCACTTTTATGCCATTTTACATCACATAAAATATTCAAGAAAACATGATCAAAAGGTTGCGCAGTCCTCAAAATGGTAGCAATGAAGACGTCATCTTATCTCACATCTTATCTTACACAGCCCCATACGCCAAAGTAGATGGCTACATTTTTTTCATACATATTTAGAGGCTTCTGTGCCAAGCCAAAGGCTCTTTACCCTTTAAGGATCTTCCGGTGATGCAGGAAGCATGTGATCAGTAAAATGATTCTGATACCATATTAGGTCAATGAAACTGAAGCCAGGGCTCAGAGGGCTTCTGTAACATGCCCATAACCATCCCGGCTCTTTTGCATGATTTTAAAAGTTGATTTTAGAAGTAAGGAGGCGATAGATAACAGATAAAAAAAATACCACAGCCATAGGGCTTGGCTCTATGAGTAAGTGTCCCTGGATTATCATGTTTATTTTGATGGTAACCTTTTTTTTTTAAATGTATCCATCATTTGAGATTATTTTTTATATTGTGTGTGGGGGGGGGGTATGGTGAACTTTTATCTAATACACTTCATTAACATTTTCTACTTAGTTTGTAAAATATCAATACTTCCTGATATAGAGATGCATGAGCTCACATCTAATCTCTCCGTGTTTGGTAAAATAGCTCGGGGGGATTAACCCCTTCACTTTCAGCTTGATGTTTGAATATAATGCTCATAGCGTCCTACAAAAAAAGCCCTGGAGAAGAGCAGAAAGGGTTAACACTCACAGCTGTGTAACAAACAGGAGAGGAGAGAGAGATCCATCTTCAATCTGGTAGATAGATTTGCTGTAGCAACGTAGAAGTAACATTGTAACTAAGGAGCATGTTGCAGGCTGTTTCTTTAGAAACCAATGAGAATATGTTAATGAAGTATATTAGAAAAATGTTCACAGCATCCCCCCCCACATAATATCAAAAATCAGCTGAAATGACTGTTACTCTTTAAGGACCTTGCAGTAATGCAGGAAGCATGTGATCAGTCACATGATTCTGATATCATATAAGGTCCTGCAGTAATACTCATGATGGGGCGGGCACGGAGAGGGAGGCACTTTTTAGCATTTTTTTTTGTTGTTAAAAAGTGCTTCTTATAGTCTGAAAAATACCCAGTAAAATAGAAGACGTTGCCCCCAATGTGTATTCTGGAATATCCTTGTGTCCACTGATTTTTGACCAAAATCAAAGAGTTTTCTTTTGTCTTGCTTTAGACATTTTTTTGCCCAGCTTATCACAGGTTTTCATATCACACATTGTTATTATGATGTTTTATGTTTCCAGGTAATATAGTCATTACCGTCGCTCTGTGAAACACAATACAGTATAAATGAACGTCTGTAATTTCTACGCTTCCGGTGATGCAAGGAAGCATGTGATCAGTAAAATGATTCTTGATACCATATTAGGTCAATGAAACTGAAGCCAGGGCTCAGAGGGCTTCTGTAACATGCCCATAACCATCCCGGTCTTTTGCATGATTTTAAAAGTTTATTTTAGAAGTAAGGAGGCGATATATCAGATAAAAAAAATACCACAGCCATAGGGCTTGGCTCTATGAGTAAGTGTCCCTGTTATCATGTTTATTTTGATGGTAACCTTTTTTTTTAAGTGTATCCATCATTTGAGATTTTTTTTTATATTGGTGTGTAGGGGGATGTGGTGAACTTTTATCTAATATACTTCATTAACATTTCTACTTAGTTTGTAAATATCAATACTTCCTGATTATAGATTGCATGAGCTCACATCTAATCTCTCCGTGTTTGGTAAAATAGCTCGGTGGGGGGGGGGGGGGATAACCCTTCACTTTCAGCTGATGTTTGAATATAATGCTCATAGCATCTACAAGCCGGAGAAGAGCAGAAAGGTTAACACTCACAGCTGTGTAACAAACAGGAGAGGATAGAGAGATCCATCTTCAATCTGGTAGATAGATTTGCTGTAGCAACGTAGAAGTAACATTGTAACTAAGGAGCATGTTGCAGGCTGTTTCTTTAGAAACCAATGAGAATATGTTAATGAAGTATATTAGAAAAATGTTCACAGCATCCCCCCACATAATATCAAAAATCGCTGAAATGACTGTTACTCTTAAGGACCTTGCAGTGATGCAGAAGCATGTGATCAGTCACATGACTCGGATATCTATAGGTCCTGCAGTAATACTCATGATGGGGCGGGCACGGAGAGGAGAGGCACTTTTTAGCATTTTTTTTTGTTGTTAAAAAGTGCTTCTTATAGTCTGAAAAATACCCAGTAAATAAAGACGTTGCCCCCAATGTGTATTCTGGAATACCTTGTGTCCACTGATTTTGACCAAAATCAAAGAGTTTTCTTTTGTCTTGCTTTAGACATTTTTTGCCCAGCTTATCACAGGTTTTCATATCACACATTGTTATTATGATGTTTTATGTTTCCAGGTAATATAGTCATTACTGTCGCTCTGTGAAACACAATACAGTATAAATGAACGTCTGTAATTTCGGAGATCTGTGTTTATGTTTGATTTCATTTCCACAAAGGCATTTGAGGTATAATTTAGAAATGGATGAAATTGTTGGATTTACTATAATTACCCAGACAAGTTCAATTGCTTTTATTTACTGTGTCTAGACCTCCTATTGTTACTGAGGATATATTCACCTGTATACTGTCCGATACAGTAATGTGCAAAAATTTAGGCAGTTGTGGGAAAAATGCTGCAAAACAAGAGCACCATACTCTCACCATCATACAGTAGTGGCGTAACAAAAACTCGGGGCCCCATACACCTAAACCCCCATGACTACCTCTACTGAGTACACATATATACATACATACACTACTTATCCATTGCACACAAATATAGACTTGCATACACCATTTATATGCTACAATTAAAAACACACCATATACATGCTACATACATTTATATATACTATATAAATGCTGTGCAATGGTGTAACCTATCTCCCATTTCATTAAGGTGAACTAGAACCACAGTACTGTAGTGTAACTACAGCGGTAGCAGCTATAGCAGCTGCAATGGGGCCCGGAGTGCTAGGGGGCCCCGGCATAAAAACTGAAGGTTGTGCACCATTATATACATATTGGGGCTCATTTACTAAGGGTCCGCGGAGCGCATTTTCGTTGGGTTTCCCGTCAATTTCCTTTTTGCGCCACATCGTGCCGGGGATTGTGTCACACGTGATTGGATTTTGTCGCATAGGAGCCGGCTTGCACGCGACAGAAATCGGGGGCGTGGCCTTTGGACAACCTGACCGATTCGTACAAGGAGCAAGTTTAACATTTAGAATTGTATCGCAAGACACGCACTTACAAGCACCGGGAAGAAGAAGGTGAAGTCCGGCAGACCTCAGTGGGGAAGCGACGGATGCAGAAACTCGGGCGCACGATCTTCATGAATCGCGCCGGACTTCATCCTCGTCGCACCGTCCGAATCGGGGATTGCGACAGGACTAGGTAAGTATATTTGCCCCATTATGTTGTATATTGTACAGCATCATATGTATAATAATAATAGCGCACATCGTCTACATTACACAGAATCAATCGGCATCTGAGATAAATGTCGGGGAAGAGGCAGGGGAAAGAAGAAGACAGGACTAGGGATTTCTTATCTCCAATTCCTAGCGTGTACTTCACCCATGTGATGCAGCTACTGGGACAGATCTGTGTAAGGCTATATTCACACACGTGTGCGTACCGGTAGAGGAGGAGGGGGTGAGCGCTGCTCACTCCGGCCCCTCTCTATAGCAATGTATGGTGCACAGCACCGTATTCTGGGGAAAAGTTAGGACACATGCTGGCTTGTGGGGGAGAAATCCGACGTTATACGGCCATCCGAATGCAGCCTAAAAGTATTATAAATACGTGAGATATAAACAAGTATATTTAGAAGGTATAGGGGGCCAATAGGCCTCCGTAGACCAGCTTTTATTTTTAGCTCTACTGTGCACCAAAAAATTGCGTCGAAAAACACATCAGAAAACTAGCTGTGCACGAAAAGTGTCAGATTCCCTTGCTGTGCCCAAATTATGCGGCCCCCCCCCCCCCCAAAAAAAAAAATTGTGAGTGTCAGAAAAGCGCAACATTGTGGAGCAGAAACTTCATAATAATGATGCAAACTAGAGTTTTCTGTTGAAAAGTCAATAATGAAAACGTACCAAAAAATTAAACACACACGATAAGGGACTTTGGTTTAAGACAAGAAAAAAATCTAAAAATGTAAAAAAAAAAATGGCACATTTGAACATCATTCAAGGCCAGAATTGACATAAAGAGTTAACTTTTGTTTGAAGATAAGTGTGGAAAAACCCGTAGACAAATGCATTGATGATTATACAAAATGTTTCCCGCTCCATTACCCAGAATGCTTAGATTGTCAGCCCAAGGCTGTATTCCCTTCGCCATGTCATACCATTTATAGTTGTGCCCTTAGATTTCTTATTCTCGCTGAGTATTTTCATATAGCAGCTGTTCCCATGTTCTCTCTTATATAACATTCCTTTCCTCCCAGGAACATTTTATATTGTGGTCAGTGTTTTTTCTAGACTTCACTAATTACCCGGCCTCATTTATAAGCTTCCATTACAAGTCGCTGTTTAGCATAATAATGAGCGCTGCTTTTAGGATTTCGCTCGCTATTGAGAATCACAATTGACTCTTTCAAATCCCAAAGCTTTATTAGCGATACCATGAATATACCAGACCACGCTAAACACGTTCAATTCTAACCAGCAATACACAGCAGAATCCAGATAAGAAGAAGAGTGTAGAGAAGACGATGAGCTTCAAGCTCCAGAAATATTGAAAATATTTTTAGAAGTCAAAAAACTTTCCTTAACCTCTTCCCGCCTCAGCGTCCAGATATAATCGGGCAGGACGCTGAGCTCAGTGACTTAGCGCTCAACGTCGATATATCGGACGCTGAGCTGATGGCCGGTTTGGTCAAGATTGAGCCGAACCGGCATGCGGAAAGACGGGGTGCCGGCTGTGATGATAGCCGGCACCCCAGTGTAACAACCCGCGATCGGAGTTGTCTCCGGATCGCGGGTGCTTAACCCGTTATTAAATCCGCGGTCCAGCGCGCGACCGCGGCATCTAACATGTATACTGGGGGGTCTTCCCCCCGACAGCCCCCGAACCGTTTTACGGGGTGCGCCT
The DNA here is from genome assembly GCA_019512145.1 of Engystomops pustulosus. Taxonomy (NCBI): domain Eukaryota; kingdom Metazoa; phylum Chordata; class Amphibia; order Anura; family Leptodactylidae; genus Engystomops; species Engystomops pustulosus. Next base: position 8,856,414 of record CM033642.1, on the reverse strand, counting down.
GATCGTTGCTATAGTAACTATGGGGTCGATCTGGACCCCAGGTTACCTGCAAGAATTGCCAGTAAGATGGCGTCTGTGACGTCATCTTACTGGCACAGTGCCAGCCTAGCAAGTGTATAGGCTGACACTATAATACTCTGCAATACATGAGTATTGCAGAATATTATCATGAAGAAGCAATCAGAGGATTTCTTGTTCATGTACCATGTATAAAAGTGAAAAAGTAAAAAAAAAATGTTATTCAATAAAAAAATAAAGTAATAATCACTAAAAATGCCCAAAACCCCCAAACATATAAAGAGACATATAACTAAAAAAAAGTCTAAATCATAACACACAACCCCATATATAGTATACACGCGTCCGTAACAACCCGTAGAATAAAAGTAAATCATTATTGTGAACCCCACGATAAACGCCGTAAAAAAAAAATGCTATAAACATTCCAAAAATTATGATTTTTAGCTATTCAATCCCAAACAAAATGCTATAAAATGCGATCAAAAAACCATGTGTACTCCAACATGATAACTGGTGGCAAAGTACAACATGTCCTGCAAAAAAACAAGCCATCAACCAGCTCCGTAGCCAAAAAAGTAACAATGTTATGCCACTTGGAAGACGGCAATACATAAATGATAGATTTTTCCCCACATTAGGGTTTTGTTTGACAAATTTAGTTAAACGTAAGAAAAATATTCATGTCTGGTACCTTCCCCGGATCGTATCAAAACCCATAGAGAAATAAAGATAACCTGATTATTAGGCTATCGGTAACACACAAAAAAAAAAACGAGTAAAAAATCCAGTTACGAATTGATGCTTTCTACTCATGCCCTCAAAAAAAAAGTTCCCTAAATTTCTAACAATAGGTGAGGGGTTACCAACCCCAAAATGGTAAAACATGGAAAAAAAGCATTCATCGCGCAAAAAAAATGGATCACATTGGCCCAATAACGCAAAAGCGAAAATTTTTAGCCTCAAAGGGGCCAATGAGGAAACTAAAATCCTGGGCAGCAGGCGGCGCTCCTTCCCTTCTGCGTCTCGCTGTGCGCCCATAAACAAGTAACGGCCACATGTGGGGGTCTTTTGTACTCAGGAGAAATTGCAGAACAAATTGTATGGTGGGTTTTCTCTTTTTATATTTTGGAAATGTGTAATTTTAGGGGCTAAAGGAACGTATAAGGGAACAATTTGCCATTTAAATTTCACCTCCATTTGATTCAATTACTATGAAGATCTCAAGGGGTTAACAATCTTCGTAAAAAAAAGCGGTTTTGCTAGCTTGAGGGTGCAGATTTGAAAAAATGGGTTGGTTTCTATAGGGGGTTTTGATGCTAAATATTGTAAAAATTTCATTCCACACAAACGGTATTTATACCCAAAATAGTCAATCTGAAAATCCGGAAAAAGCGATATTCTTTTTGTAACCGCGCGTGACATCAAAATAAATTATCAGAATATCAAAAATTATTGAAAATGTAAAGTAGACAAATGGGAAATGTCTATTCAGCAACTTATTTAGGTGGTAAATCTATCTGCTGGAAACGCAATGATTTGAATTCGAAAATGGCAAATTTTTCAAAAAATTTATTGATATTTTCTTTTTTTTTGTAAATAAAACGCGAAATATCAGCCCAAAAATTACCACTAAAATGAAGTACAACATGTGGGGAAAAAACAATCTCAGAATCGTTTTGATAAGTAACAGTGTTCAAAAGTTATAACCATATAAAGCGACCTTAAGGGGTTAATAAACATAATGGGGGTCATTTACAAAGGGCCCGATTTGCGTTTTTTCCAGACGTGTTACCCGACATATTTTCCGATTTGCGCCAATTTTTCCTGAATTGCCCCGGGGTTTTGGCGCACACAGATTTGTGGTGCATCGGCGCCCGCATGATCGCGACGGAAAATCGGGGGGCGTGGCCAATGAAAACCGACGGATTCGGAGAAAGCCTCATTTTAAAAAAAAAAGTGTCGCTCCACACACGCTTACCTTCACCAGGGTAGGACGGTGAATCTTGATGCAATCCGATGGTCTTCAGCGCAGCACGTTCGGAGTAGGAACTACCTTAGTGATCGGCCGGACCCGAATCTCTCCGCAGAATGCGGCCGCTGGATCGCGAATGGACCGTGTAGTTAATCTGCCCCACAATTTACAGTTTCTCGATGATACGGAGAGGTGGAAGGGACTATATTTCTATAATATAGTTAAGTCCTGGAAGATATAACAAGGGTCGGGAGGTAAGAGCTCTCTATAAGGAGACTGCCAAATAGGGTCGCCATTGACGCTCCACTGGGGGGATTATGGGAAAAATATGCAAATAGATTCCAGGATGGAAAAAGGAAAAACACCATCTTTTGGTACCTTGTTAGTCAGCCCCCTTAACACCAAGCAGGACTTTCATGACCAGCGCCTTTTTCGTTTTTTACTCCCCATCTTCAAAAATGTATAACTTTTTTATTTTTCCATGTAAAGAGCTGTGTAAGGCCTTTTTATGGGTAACAAATTGCACTTCATAGAGATGGTATTTAATATTCCATGCCATGTACTGGGAAGCAGAAAAGAAATTCCAAATGCTGTGAATTGGTGAAAAAATGCATTTGCGCCTCTTTCTTGTGGGCTTGGATTTTTACGGCTTTACTGTGCGCCACAAATGAATGCTTTCTGTATTCTTTGGGTTAGTATGGTCACAGGGACACCAAAATCTATACAGGTTTTATAATGTTTTCATACATTTACAAAAATGAAAACTTCTGTGACATAAAAGAAAATCTTAATTTTGCCATCTTCTGGCACTAAAAACTTTTTAATACTTCAGTGTACGAGCTGTGGGGGGGGGGCTGCGATATTTGCAAGATGAGATCGTTTTAATAGTACTATTTGAGGACTACATGGTATTTTAGATAACTTTTTTTAAAAAATGTATATATGTGAAAAAGTGCCACTATTTTTACTTTATTCATAGACACACATTTGGAGATGCAGTGTTACCTAACGTGTTTATTTTTTATTTTAAGTTTTAAATTTATATCAGTTCTAGGGAAAGGGATTTTGAATTTTTTTATTTATTTTTTTACTATTTTCAGAATCACTAGGGTATTTTAACCTGGTTATATGACTTTTATCCTACTTATATACTGTAGTTATGGCAGTACTATGGGGATTTTCTAATCATACGATGAATGAATCAGCTGCATAGAGGCTGTCATAGCAACGGATCGGCTCCCCAATGACGTCACGGGGAGCGACGATTTGAAGCCAAGCTGTATATAACATATAAAAGGGGCCATATTATAATTAAGGGGGCCGTATATAATATAAGGGAGGCTGCATATTATATAATAAGGGGCCTGTAATATATAGATAATATAGTTATATTAAAATTTTCTGTGTCAGGCAGCAAATAGGTACAATCAGCCATGATTGTAGGAAACTATTTGGCTGAGTGAGAGGCTTCTCGACTGGGTTCAGGAAGTAAAATGTTCTCCTTACGGAGACTTTGCACAAGTTAAGGGCGCTTGTAGTCATGTGTAGTGTCAATTGGCTTCCCTTGTGATAAAATTCGGTGTACAAAAAAGGCCTGGTTTCCTTCTCATCCTGGAAAATTATTTGCATATTTTCCAAATATAAACTAGTACAGGAGGAGTCTCAGTAGGTCTCAATGTAGAAGAAACTGAACATGGAGGTCAAGAGCTCCCTAAACAAAGGTCTTTTCCCCAACTAGACCCAAGGGTTTGAGCGGCTACATATTTTTTTGGGTGGGGGAGGTGACAGAATTATTAAAAGTTATTCCAGGGATTCTGTAAAATCCCTTGGGGTGAGGAGCAGGGTTTAAGGGAAATTCATGGTCACTTTGATAGACCACCATTACTTAACACTTCCTATTGTTGCCTGGTTGTTGTTGAACTCCTGGGCTGCACACAATCATCTGTTCTTTGGCCAGAATCAATAACAAATAACGAAGATGTTCCCCACTATTATGGGGCATATAAAAGCAACATCCATAAATAATCTGCCGATAGCAACCCATCCCGATAATTGTTTATTCTTTATTAAAAATATTGGTTACTATGGCAGCCTAAGAATGTTGCTGTTTGTTTGTCGCCTTTTCTAAATCAGCCCAATAAAGTTTTATGGTTCAAAAACACAACTTTGCTCTAAAAGAGGGAGAAGAACATTTCGATTAAAATCTTATTTATAGTATTTGAAACAGCAAATAAGTTTGACTCTGTGTTTAAATGAAATGGCTGTAAAACGATAGTGTAGACTGATTTACCAGGTTTTCTTTTACTTGCCTGTGGCTCAGTAAGGGGGCCTATTGATCGCGGTAGAGAGTAGTGCCTGTACTTGTGTGTACATGCAGAGCTCTGTGCCTTATGGTAAATGGACAGATTTAGCATGTTCTGCAGCAGCCGGACTGACGTGCTCGGCACATGTCTCGGGCAATCAATGCGCTCTCAGAAACAATGTAAAGAGTTAATAAGCCGTTCATCAAAATCTGCTTTGTTTTGTTTTTGTGCTTAAATTCATAGTTGTGAGTGGATTATTACTGTCATAAAAATGTTTATGCATCTGTCATTAATGACACGAGCGACGCGCAAAAAGGGAAAACCGCATCCGTCAGAACCGGGCTGGGTCTATGGTGGGAAGAGAGATGACATAAATCATAGTTGGAAATTATGTCTGGAGGATGAGGGGCTCTATCTGTCTTGCTTTACTGAACAGAAAGCTCTCTTTAAGGGAACGTCACAGCCCCAATGCATATTTTGCCCCGACTCTAATTATATTGCACCTTATCTCTGTGATGGAATTGATGGGGAGGAAAACGGGGCTTAAAGAGGATACAGTGAATTCAGGAAACAAAAGTGCCGGTGGCTAAGTTATACATGAACAGGCATGATGAGGAGCGGAAAGTGAACAATAATTGAAAATTAATTTCTTTTTGCCTTAAAGAGATGTGCATGAATATAGTATAGCCAACTGCACACTATGGGTAGGATAACCAGGGGCCGCAACACAATCTGCAAATCAAGAACTCACTCAGCTGCCTACATAATAGTCAAAAAGTAATGAGCTAAAGAAGATATTCTAGTTTAGCAAAATTATTCCAATCATTTCATACTTGGTTCCCATATCAATATCTCACCAGTTCCAAGATTGCGAAAATGGGGATTCATAAAGGGGTATCCAGCCACTGAGGTGAACATTTTCTTTTATTCCTATCATAGGATAGGGTTTAACTTGCTGATTTTGGGGTCCTTGTGCACTTCCCTCTCCCACTGTGTGAGATTACAGCAGGGGCAGGTAAGTGTGAGGGAGAAAGGAGAAGGAAAGGCCCCTCAGATATCTTTGCATTAATTTAAACTTAAAATTTTAGAAAGAAGGAGGCCATGGATAAAAATATAAGAAGATCACCACAAGTGAACTGCCTGGATCTATGAGTAAGTGACCCTGGTTATATGAGGGATTTTTATGGTAGATTTCCTTTTAACTTCCACCAATGATGTAACGAGAGACAGTTCCTACTGACAGGACACATAAAACTTGTTTTAAGGGCTGTTTAAGCCACATTTATTGCCTAGGGATACATCTTGGTTATTGTATCAGTTTATTTTGCATTTGTTATTGTGAGTCATAAGGTATTATGGAAAGACTAAGACCTGTTCTGTGTGTTCTACCAACCGTGGTCTTGGCTCAAAATAACTGATGCAAAAAAACGCCTATAACCCATTGTCACCCACTTATTAAGATCATTATGACCTGTTTCCCCACTCTTATAGACTATGACCTCCCTTTCCCCCATTCAATATGTCCCCTAAATCCAAGTGCTGAACTTTACCATCTGCCAGTTTGGGGGGGGGGGGGAGGTTAGTGTGACTGTGTTTAAGGGGCCCCAAGGAGGAGAAGGGGCCCCAAGTCATAGAAAACCCTCCTCCCTTCTCAGGTGCAGGGAACTCATTGTGCACACAGGGCCAGATTATCATTCTGTAGGAGGGCCCACAAAATTTCCCAGTCAGGGGCCCCAAACTTCCTAGTGGCTGCCCTGCCTCTATATCCCAATTCCTAAAAACTATGACACCCCCTGGGAACCCACTCTTATAGACTATTCACATTTTGTAAACAACGAAAAGCAATTGGGTCAGCACTTACGGGTGTCGTGTACCTGGGGCAAAGCGACTCCGTACTTTCTTCTCATATCGACACAGTTTGTATCTACAATACTATATACCGGTACATCAAAATAAAAGTAAAAATAGTTCAAGTTTTGAAGTAGCCCAGATTTGCATCTAAAATTTACTTGTTCTCATTCCCTCATCACTTGTATCTACAACATTGAAAGTTAGAATTTGTGTGTATAGGGCTACAGTACTCTGTGGCAACCAAACACACCAAAAATTCACACTGTATAATTCAAACAAAGAGCAAGCCGGTGTGTATAGGCTGAAAAAAATACTGATTTTATTACACAATTTATTCTAAGCACACCAACAGATGTCAAACCTCAAAGTTTAAAAACATTGAAAAAGTGTACAAATACACATGGAAAAACAAGTGGATCAAGGCAATCACCAAGACCACACACGGCCACAAGTCAATCACGGAATGCGAACAACTGGTCCCCCACCCAATAAAGTGAATACATGAAAAATGTGCATGCCGAACAGCCTAACAGCCTCTGCACAGGGGTGCCTAACAAATCTGTTAGGGCTGTTCGGCAGTGCACAATTTTCATGTATCTACTTTAGTGGGGGGGACCGTTGTCCGCTTCATTTGAACTTATTGGCTTGTGGCCGTGTGTGTGGTCTTGGTGATTGCCTTGATCCACCTTGTTTTCCATGTGTATTGTACAATTTTTTAAATGTTTTTAAAACTTTGATGAGTTTGTGACATCTTGTTGGTTTGTGCTTAGATCAAAATTGTGTAATAAAAATAGTATTTTTTCAGCCATACAACCGGCTTGCTCTTTTGTTTTGTTGATGGTTTCTATCACTCCTTCCCGCGACACTGTTGGGTAGGAGCAGACCGGGAGCAGCGTGGCTTCATGTCCCAAAACCATTTCCCCTTAGTAGCTCCGTATCTCTGTCATGGCCTGACACTTCATTCCACTAAGTGATAGGATCCTTCAGGACACACTAATCTACAATCTCAAAAAAAAACCCACATCCGTCTTCGGTCTGTATTGACTACCTCTTTTTTTCAGTGTTCATAATTAATAATCATTACTAATTACTTTTGTGTTTGTCTTAAATGCTCGCTTAATTGCCATTTCATGTCCGCTTTAATGATCATTAAGGTCAAACAACCACCGGCAAGTAATGCAGCCCCCTCAAGTAATTATTATATCTAATAACTTTCAGCTGGAACCGCCTGCTGATTATTATGTCTCCCATAAATTGCCTTAAAGAGGTTCAGCCACCCATTTCCCTCAGTGATAACAAAGCATTCTCTCTCGTTCCCCGAGACACTTCCATTTTACAAACATCCTAGCCGCCTGAAACCGTGTCCTTTCCCACGTAACAATCCTTAACTGCCAGAAAGGACCAGTGAGAAAAGCATCTGGTTTAGGCCCCCCCTCTTCCTTGAAGAGGAAATATCTTCTTGTTTTACATTATACACACTATGTTCTGGTTTTCATACATAGAACTTCAAAGTCTGTTACGCTTTTTACCCGTGGCTCTTCTTTGTAAACGATTATGTCTGGCACAAAAAAATGAAGTTTTAACTACTCCAGGTCTGGTGTTTAGTTGGGTTTGATTTATTTTATAAGTAAAAGATGAATTCGAAGGGCTATTTATAAAATATTTTTATAAAACTGATTTTTGATGATGATTATGGGGCAGAGGGGCATTGATTCTCATGGTCTTAGGTGAACCAATCCCCTAAATGGCGCCGAACTGTAGTGTCCGATGTGACTTTCCTTGGCTGATTGTCACCATCAGTTGTTTGAAGTTGCGTTGGAACATGGTATCACCGCAACTTGGAACTGGTTCCGGGCCGTTTTGTCTTGGGTATTACGTAACTTTTTTGGCACTTTTGTTGTTTCAGTGGTTTTTCTTTTTTCAGGATTCCCTGGAAATCCTGATTCCTTTTAAAGGAAACTTATCCATCAGGGAGCCCTTTTTAGATGGCTCCCCGCGGTTGTCCCCCATAGTGTACCATTTGCCAAAAGAGTTTGTGCTTATACATAAATTAATTACTAAAACTGGCCTTTTTTTTTTTTTTTTTTGTTTTTTTTCCAAAATTAAAGATAATTTAGGATGGAAAAGTTTTAACCTTTCTGTATGCTAGATCGTGTCATATGAGTACACCCTGGGAGTTCCCAGTGGCAGGAGAGGGTGCACGGCATGATGAAACATTCTGCAGGGGGTGTCAAGCGCTGGGGGACGAGAGATATGGGCGAACATTGGAAGTTTTTGTTTACAAATTTTAAAATCGAGCTCGAGAGCTTGTTCCCAAGGGTGTTGGGTGGGGCGACTAGGACTACAGCTTTCCTGCATAACAGAGTTTCTTTACTATATAAACTCTTTCTTCTGCCACAAGTGTACTACACTATTTCCTATTTGTTTTTGGATAATTTTTGGGTTCGGCGCTAGTATTGTTCCAGTAGTATAAAATGTTTTTGTGTCTGTGCTGACATGTGTTCCCTTTTATATATTTGTATTTCGAATAGAAGCGTGCATGACATATGATTATGCTAGCGCTACACAGAGCTTGCCAAATAAGTTGCCATGTCACCTTCATGGAGTCACATCCTAATCAACCACCAGTATGTTTTGGAGTGTGGGGTGGGAATACCAGTTAGGATGCCCAGAGCGTTAGAGGAACACCTAAGCCCCAGGGGCGCCTTACAGTATATTTTTACACTAACATATATACATACCAGTGTTTGCTCACGAATTAGATTTAAAATTATAAATTTAAAATATATTATTAAAGTTCACACTTTTTTTTCCTTTTCCCCCCTATAAAATTTTGATCGCTCTCTATTTCTACTACATTTTCTTAAAATACTAAACGGTCCCGTGGATCTCCAATTTTAAACCGCCATCATTACAGAGCTTTTTGTACCCATACCAGTTAGACTTTCAGGTACATCTGTTTTACTTGTAAAATAAAATAACTTTTTTGTAAAATATTCTGTCTTCTTTAAGTCTCTTTTGATATGTGCTCCAAAATCTTAATAGTAGAAAATATGGTCTTTTTTTGAAGGACAAAATTTATCTGTTTAACGGATAGACTGCTGTTGTTATTTCTTGCGGGGATTGGTAAGAGGGAGATAGAGCTGCTCATTCTCGCCTTGATATTATTTATGAACATGTTGTACAATGGCTTTTTTTCCCCTTCCCCCGGGCGCAGGTTTATTTGATTTTGCATGTTTCCAGCATCAGTGCAAATATGTGGGTCTTTTGTATATCTCGAAAATTACCCTTCATAGCGCCCAGCCCAATTGGTCTATGCAGGTGTTGCGCAAATAGTCCCAATCAACACTTTACCTTATTTGTAGTTTTTTTCCCCCCTCCCTCAATGGCTTTAATTAAACTATCATCAAATCCGCTATTTCATTACACCTAGTCACAACGTCCTATCTATCCATGACCTTGCCTAAAATCGTAATTTTTGTAAACCGGAACCTGTGACCCTAAAAACCCAAACTAATTTCCGAACACAATAACAGTACCTTCGTAGCCACGACGTTTAAGATTAATAATTTTAGGCATCTGTTAAGTTGTGTTTGCTGTCGCTGTGAGTAGTTAGTTTTTTTTTGAGCCTACTTGGCTTGGGGGGGGGAGTTCCCGCGTGTTTCCTTCTTTTTTTCCAACTTGCAAGCCAGCGCCCCAGCCTCTAGTACAATGGCACCCGCCAGTTTTTTTTTTTTTTGCCTTCCGCTCTGGCGCTTAAGGGTTCAATGATCTACACCCCCACTGCTAGAAGCTAGTAAAGTCGTAGGGACTGGAAGGGCAAGTTTGGATGGGAGATATAGCCTGTTGGAGCTTTTGTCCTTGTTTATTGTGATCGGCAGGTGGGAGCCCGTGCCTAGGACTCCAAGAGCTCCTCCCTCCTCCTTTCTATTTTGACTGATCACAATTTTAAAAATGTCCTCCATTAACGGGTTTTCGTGGTAACACAATAGCACGAGCTTCAGGATAGCAACTTACTGTGAACCCACCTATATGCATTTTAATCCTCACCCTTTAACTTTAGTTGTCATCTACAAGGTGCTTTAGTGGTTTAGTATTGGGTTTTTAGGTGACAGTTCCCTTTATTTAAAATTGCCTCCCGCCCCTGACTCCTCCCGAGGATGGAGACCAGAAATTACTGATTTTTCCCATACAGCTCCCCGTTTTTTCTTCCTTCCTTTTCCCTTTTTTCCCCGCCTAATAAATGCTGCCCAAATTGTTACAGCTCCGTGCACCCAGCGGGATACCGGACATAGTTGGACTTCTTCTTTCTTTTTTGCACATTTACTGCTACCCATGCTACTCCAAATGTTTTTACCCTTTTGTTTTCTCTAATACCGTCTGACGCTAGACACCCCCACCTGCCCCTTGCGGCGTTGTACATACGTGGTTTTTATCGAGCCCATAGGCAGACTGCCCCCCTCTGGTGCCCGCTAGGATCAAAGGGGTTCCTCCACTAATCACTCGCATTACCTTTTTTCCTGACCCCAAGTTAAAGAGTGGATGCATGGGTGTATACCATTATATAAATATACGTGCTTGCACAGTTGTCCAATATTCATATTTTTAAGTATATAAACACATATTTGATGTTCTTTTAGTATTTTGTTTTGGCTGTATCATGATGTCTCCGCTAGATGCTTTGTAGTGCTTTTGATTACAGTGTACTGTATTTTCATACGTATGTTGTGGGTGTAATGTCTGTACATTTGTATACCGGCACTGTATGTGGTATCTGTATATGTGATTTTTTTTTTGGTGTCTATGGGTGATATGTAATACAGTGTATGTATGTACATGTTACTGGTGCTATCATATGCTGTTACATTTTGTTACTATGACACTGTATGTGTGCTCTTAGTTGTGAGGCGTACTACTCCGCTGGCTATGTGTATACATATCGTATGTTTATATCACTGTGTTATGTATCTTTATACGATTGTGATGCTGCTATATGCTGTAAGGGTGTATACAGTGTGTATTATTTCACTGTTATTCCCCCTGTTGTGTGTTATATTGCTGTAAAATTTGCCTATACGCGCCCCTGTATGTCGCCCTCGTATTTATGTGACCTGTCGTATATGGGTATATGTAAACATTTTGTGTTACTTGTACTTATAACTGTATGTGGTGTTATAATGCTTTTATTCATTTCGTTTTTATTGGCTTACTGTCCCTGTGTGTGTCTATGCGTGAGGGTGTATATGCGGTTTCGTTGTAGTTGTTGTGATACACCTGTATACCCCAGTGCTGGATTGGGCTTTACTGTTTTTTTTTATGGCGGGAGTGAGTTATACGGTTATTATATGTTGTGCCCCGTGTACCGTGGTTTTTTTTGGTGTGGACAGTGGCGTGGCCCCATTAGATGTGCTTTGTCCTCTGTATAGCTTTTCCCCTCCTGCCTTATCTCTAATATCATCCCCTAATTTCTTAGCCTTTGTCATCCTGCTCAATTTTATATCCAACAGTCCTTCGGTCATTTTTAGGATCCTTTTCCCTTGTTTTTTTTTTCCCACTCATTACCCTTACAATTTGTTAGTTCAAGTTTGAAAGCATGTTATGAATACTTTTTTACCTCATCACCCATATTTTTTTTTTTTTAGCTCTGTTCTTGATATAACTTTTTTGGTAGTGTTTTGTATATATTTTTCACCAATTTCCAGAATCCATTCCATTATTCCACCTTTTTCTGATTATGTTTGAGGGCAGGACCCCGATGTGTAACTCCCTTTTTTTTTTTCGGCTCCTGACATTTTCTGCGGTCTTTAACTTGGATTATATGGAGTGCATATTGTTCCCTACACGAAAGTTCCTTTTTCTTCCTGGGGTTCTGGGACACTAAAGAAATCCTGTGGACTACTTCACCAACCTACAGGCCTTTTATTATGTACACCTTTATTTTTCCTTTGAGTTTTGGGGACAGACAAACCAAATATATTGTACGCTTACAATACCTATCTTTAAAAACTCTTTTTTTAAACCCACAAAGCCATTCATATAATTTTAAATTTCAGGCGCCTTCGATATATGAGTTCCCTTTAATATTAATCCGTTCCAGGCTTCCTTGGGATCGGGGGCAGTAAGTTGTGCAGTCAGGCGGCCAACACCTCTGAGTTCATCTAGTGAGTCAAGTCTTTGGATGCTCGTGGCCTTTCTCTTCTCTTTTCCCTCGTGATTTATTTTGTCTTTTTTTCCCCCTCTCCTTTTTTTTTTTTTCTTTTTTTTGTGTGATGTTAAGACTTGTTATAATTGGTTTTAAATTTTATTTGTTAAGTTCTTTCTGTGCATTTTGTTTCACATAGAAACAGAATGAAATCCTGAGAGTCACAACCTTTTTCCCACTCAATGTTTTTGTAATATGCCCACTTTTTTTCGAAGCTCGTACAATGCAAGCCCACCATTCTGAACATTGAAAAATACAAACCTCTACAACTTTTAGTTTGCCCCCCCTTGATTATGTGACCACTTTTGTGCACTAATACCTATTTTCATGTCCTCACTTTTATGTCGTAGATTAATATAAAGACCACTGACAAAGGACCAATAGAAACGAGAACGTCCACTGAGAACACATGGCTCAATATAAAACAACAAAGGCAGCAAAATAGAACATTCATACAAAGGAATATTTTCTTATGTTTTAGATAAGGATGACTTTCACCCATCCCCGGGTCGTACGTAACAAGATGACCCGGGTACATAGGGTGTCTTAAGTTGAAGTTGTGTTTTCTTCTGTGAAACAGCTACACTTCACGTGGCCTAGGCTTTTCTTTAACTATGGTTCGCTCTGTACAGCGGATGTCCCCCCATATTTCCATTTCAGGCACGTGACCCCGACTTCTGTATTCCTGTTTCTTATTGTTTTTTCCTGTCCTCACCACATTGTTTGCCCCTCAAGAGGGCATGAGGTTGGAAAGCATTGCTTGATTTCACCACCATTAGGATCATTATTGTGCTAATTTTGGTTAGTACGCCCCCGCCTCAGGCGGCGTCAGCTGTTATTGTTATTTAGTGTCTTAAAACATCGCTAAAGTTTCTTAATGCTAGCGCCATGTGTCAGTGCATGTGACCTATGAACATGATGCCCCAATCTTCACTTGCGCTTACCGTAGTTGCTCGAAATGCATTGTGTTTGGTACACCCTCCGCTTCCACCCCGCCCCCTCTTCGTCCCATTTTGAGGATTCTAGTCTTTGGGCCCGAGATCAGACACTAGCATCTTAGTCATATACCACGCATCTTTATTATTTTTTTCTCTTTCCCCTATTTTCTTTCTATCCTACTTTTGTGACAAAACGCTTTTTTTTTTACAGCTCGTTAAGATCTTTGGTGTCAAAAATTTTACATGGTTTGTTATAGTTTATTGGAACTGCAGTTATCTGTTGAATGAACGAATGCTGTATTTCTTGCTAGACTGGCGAGTTTTTGTACATTTGTCCCGCTTATTTGATACCATGTAAACTGCTTTTATTCTACTGTTCTTTGACCCCCCTCCCCCCCCCCTTTTTTTCTTTTCCTCCGTCTTCCCTTTTATGTTTTTTTTCCTTCTATTTTTCCTTCTTTTTTTTCTTCCTAGCGATTAATGAGTCTGTACATCATCTGATTACCTATATGGTGCTTTTTGGGTGTTTCAGTTTTGTTTTACCATTTAAACATGTACCATTCTTGTTTTTGACATTACCCTTCACAAATCTTCTCACCCCTGTCCTTGTTGTTCAACATTGTTGGATGCAATAAAGTTGTTGTGATCCCCCCTTTAACATAACCTACTTAACCCAAGCCTATGGCCCACCTTATTGTTGATAGTCACAGGTTATTTATTGGTTTATGCTGTAGGTTCACCAGTCTTGTATTATTACATAACTTCGTTTTCTTTGGACGTATCCATGAAGGACCAGTTTTTTTCCATAGAACAGTTAGTAAAACAGCTTGGCCTAAAGCAAGTGGTGGCACCTTCTATTTGCCCGAACTATTAGCAGAGAATTTACTATGTGTTCTGCTACATTCTAGAGGTTGCTTTTAGCCCTTTCCCACGTCTTTACGTATGAGTTTACTCACTTCAGTACAAGTCACAACCCAAACTTCTTTTTGTTTTTCTTTCGACTCTCCTAAACCTGTATACACTGTTTTCTTGACTCGCCGAGATTTTTCCCTTATGGTACCACGTTTCCACGGCAAGCAAGTTACAGTACTGTTCTTACCCTCACGAACGATTTCTGACAAACTGTTTCCCCATCGAGACCTTCTGCCTCGCATGCTTTTTTTTTTTTTTTTCTTTTTCAGAACACCTGTCGCCACCCAAACTTTTAGTTTTTCTCAGGATTGTAACCAGAGCAGGATTTTACAGCTTCACTTAGAAAGCACACTGAGATAACGAAAGCCAAGTGGCTGTCCAAATTTAATAAGTATTCTCATTCAACCTAAAAATCGCCCTTTGCTCGTCCATGGCTCTTTCCTTCGCGCAAAAGCGGACTGGCTTTTTTAGCACACACCATGAGGCTTGGACCCCGATCCGCCGTTCGGACAGACCGTCGAGAGTAAGCCTTTGTATGAACCACGAGACTCCCGTCCTGCATTGTTGCAATTAACCAGCAATACATTATTTTGACAGATAGCCTCTAGAATGTAGATTAGAGCACTGTGAGAATTTTAGTTTTAAGCCTTAGAAAGCAGACTTTAGAGCAATTGGGACCCCGCCCGGAATAGCCCTTAGCTTCTAGATACCGCAACCCCCGTAGTTTTTTTGAGTGCAACGCGCAGGCAAGACCAGTCCCTACACATTGGAGCGGGCATTGGAGAACGCTTGCCATAAAAAAGAGAGCAGCCCGGTCCCCTCAGCCCTACTAGACATACTTGAATAGCGGCGCGGGAATTTTTATTCTCTGGGTAAAGAGAAGTATGTACCCCTGTAGTCCAGCCCCCCCGAGAGAACGTTTACGGCCCCCGTACCGTGTGCTTTGACCCCCCTACAACATTTGAATTGTGAGAATCATCAACGCGATTTCACGGCACCAGAGCCTGGACCTACAGAGATAGTGTCACCCATTTTAGCCTCTCACGTTTCAAACATCCCGAGAACTACCTCACAGTTACCCGATGTCGTTTGGGCTCCATTTCCATCTACATTGCTTTTAAGCTTAAGGATTCGCGCACTTGAGCATTAGTAATAGAATCCAGACCATTTTTTTTTCCTTTTCCTCATTTCTTCCCAGAAGAAAGCAAACTGTCACTCTAAAGTGACACCATTTTTGTGAGGGTATTATCTCCTCGACTGTGCTTCCTCAGACCCGGCTTAACTCATGACCGGTCAAGATAACAGTTTTTTTTTTTTTACTTTGTATATCACTAACCAACTTTATCGTGTTTTATTAGGACTTTAACATTTATTTTTTACAACGTTCCCCCAGTGCGAGATTCACAGCTACAGTGCCCCCTGCTACACTGTGTCCCCTTCACTTTTCGGCACCCTTTTTTCTAGTGTTTATTTTACTAGTGCCCTTAAAGGATCCTATAATTGTTCATTGACGACCCTTTTTTCCCCCTTTTTCGCGTGTGAGAACTATAGAGCTATTGGTCCGATCTTCCTATCCTTTCTAGTTTAACTTAGTGTACCGAACAACTTCGTACCTTGATTATTCTAAGAAAGCAGGGGGTGAGCGCTGCTCACTCCGGCCCCTCTCTATAGCAATGTATGATGCACAGCACCGCATTCTGGGGAAAAGTTAGGACACATGCTGGCTTGTGGGGGACGAATATCCGACGTATATACGGCCATCCGAATGCAGCCTAAAAGTATATAAATACGTGAGTATATAAACAAGTATATTTTCTAAGAAGGTATAGGGGGCCAATTCAGACCTCCGTAGACCAGCTTTTTATTTTTAGCTCTAACTGTACACCAAAAATTGCGGCGAAAAACACATCAGAAAACTAGCCGGCGCTAAAAATGTGAAGCTTCCCCTTTGTGTCCAAAAAATGTGCCCCCCCCCCCCCCAAAAAAAAAAATGTGAGTGTCAGAAAAGCGCCAATATTGTGGCGCAGAAACTTCATAAATATGGTGCAAACCTAGAGTTTTCTGTTGAAAAGTCAATAATGAAAACGCTACCAAAAATGAAACACACACGATAAGGGACTTTGGTTTAAGACAAGAAAAAAATCTAAAAATGTAAAAAAAAAATGGCACATTTGAACATCATTCAAGGCCAGAATTGACATAAAGAGTTAATACTTATGTTTGAAGTATAAGAGGAAAACCCGTAGACAAATGCATTGACTGATTTATACAAAATGTTTCCCGCTCCATTACCCAGAATGCTTAGAATTTGTCAGCCCAAGGCTGTATTCCCTTCGCCCATGTCATACCATTTATAGTTGTGCCCTTTAGGATTTCTTATTCTCGCTGAGTATTTTCATATTAGCAGCTGTTCCCATGTTCTCTCTTATATAACATCCTCCTTTCCTCCCAGGATACATATTATAATGTGGTCAGTGTTTTTCTAGACTTCACTAATTACCCGGCCTCATTTATCAGCTTCCATTACAAGTCGCTGTTTAGCATAATAATGAGCGCTGTATCAGCTTCCATTACAAGTCGCTGTTTAGCATAATAATGAGCGCTGATTTTAGGATTTGGCTCGCTATGAGTCACATATTGACCTCTTCAAATCCCAAAGCTTTATTAAGCGATACCATTGAATATACCAGACCACACTAAACACGTTCAATTCTACCCAATACACAGCAGAATCCAGATGAGAAGAGGTGTAGAGAAGACGATGAGCTTCAAGCTCCAAGAAATATTGAAAATATTTTTAAAAGTCAAAAAACTTTCCTTAATAAACATAATGGGGGTCATTTACAAAGGGCCCGATTCGCGTTTTCCAGACGTGTTACCCGAATATTTCCGATTTGCGCCGATTTTACCTGAATTGCCCCGGGGTTTTGGCGCACGCGATAGGATTGTGGTGCATCGGCGCCGGCATGCACGCGACGGAAATCAGGGGGCGTGGCCGAACGAAAACCCGACGGATTCGGAGAAACCGCCGCATTCCGACGGATTCGGAGAAACCGCCGCATTTAAAAAAAAAAGTGTCGCTCCACACACGCTTACCTTCACCCAGGGTAGGACGGTGAATTCTGATGCAATCCGATGGTCTTCAGCGCAGCAGTCGGAGGAACTACCTTAGTGAATTGCGGCCGGACCCGAATCCTCCGCAGAGAATGCGGCGCTGGATCGCGAATGGACCGTGTAAGTAAATCTGCCCCACAGTTTACAGTTTCCGATGATACGGAGAGGTGGAAGGACTATATTTTCTATTAATATTAGTTAAGTCCTGGAAGATATAACAAGGGTCGGGAGGTAAGAGCTCTCTATAAGGAGACTGCCAAATAGGGTCGCCATTGACGCTCCACTGGGGGATTATGGGAAAATATGCAAATAAGATTTCCAGGATGGAAAAAGGAAAAACACCATCTTTTGGTACCTTGTTAGTCAGCCCCCTTAACACCAAGCAGGACTTTCATGACCAGGCCCTTTTCCGTTCACTCCCCATCTTCAAAAATGTATAACTTTTTTATTTTTCCATGTAAAGAGCTGTGTTTTTGTTTTTTTTACTTTTTGGTGTTTGTCTGGAGACGCTGGACATATCATCCGAAGAAGAAGGAAGATTTTGGAAAGAGAAATCCTCTAACCAAAAGATTATGTGTTGTGAGGTTTCGAGTTTCAGTAAGTTGCTGGGGTAGTGCACAGAAACTACCATTCGGCTTGTTTATACCAGTGCATAATATATATGCAGGGGTGGAATAAGACCGGCCATGGACCAGGGGCTGTATGAAATATAGCCCTACAAGTCGCTGGAAATCACCTTCTACTCTGATTACTAGACTCAGGAATGGAGGATGTGTCCTATTGTCTGCCTTCAGTCGTTGGTTTCATGGCACTTGTTTCACATGTGATGAGAGCTGGCGTACGGGGCGCTAAAGACATAATTGGAAATGCAAGCTTGACATCAAAGCTTCCAACTATCCTTTGCATGCCTTATGTCAGCTGGTAGCTCACATGAACTATAAGCTTGATAGGATTAAGTGTGAGCTTGTTTATTATAACACCAACACATGTTTATAGGTGCTGTAAACAGAAGATAGGGGGCTTCTGAAGTGACACTACCTGCAACCAATAAACAGGACTCCTTATGTGAAAATGGGTGATGAAGAGTCTGTTGGGCCTGATTTTGGGGGAGTTTTTTTTTAATAGGTAATGGTGAGATTCATATAAAAGAAGAAAGAAATGCTACCTTAGGGGAATATATTTAGGTGTTTAAAGGACATCTACCACTGTGATGCAAGTTTGTAGCAATAATGAGCCGGAGGGCTCCAGGCTCCATGAACACTATGCATTTGCATTAAGTTTCATTCTGGTGGTAGTGGGGTAGTCCTTTAAAACTGATGAAAGTTGGTTAAGACAAACCTAAAACCGATCTTATCATAACCTGGGGACAGCCTGTAATTTAAAGGTTGCCCCTTAATCTCAGTTTTATTAATGTATGCGTAATTGTTGGGGGGCAGTATATGAGGTAATTTAAAAATACATTTATTAAATAGTTCTGCTCCACTTTCTTGATATGTAAAGTGAAGTCTCTTATTTTACCTAGAAGTACTGCCATAAAATGGCCACAGAGAGGGTTCATTTTGATCTCGAATGGTGTGATTGATTGTTCATGAAGCTCCATCTGCAGCCATTTATGGGCAGGATGTCTGAGGTTAAAAAAAAAGGAGGCTTCACTTTTACATATCAAGAAAGTGGAGCAGAACTTTATAGATGTATTATATTGATAAATTACCTCATATTCTGACCCCCACACAATTACCCTACATTACGTAATACATGGGTAAAGTCGCCAACCCTTTAAGATGTTCAGATAAAGTAAATGTGCTGTTAAATTAAAGCATAATTACATTATGTGATTTTTATTGCACTACAAATTTCTCTTAACAGTTTCCTACGCGGTGGTGAGGCCTCGTTACGTCCGTGAATTGATTGATATTGTCCTTTACTTCCCAGCAATCTTATTATTATATTATTGCCAGACGCGATCGGCCTCCCCAATAAATGATCCTGGGTACCACCCACCTTGTGTAGCGCACCCGCCATGTTATATAATACAGAAGATAGTGCGCGTGAATGATTAATTTTAGAAGGACCAGGGGAATAAATGATACCTTCGTTTCAAGGGACTACTAGAAATGTTTGATTGTATCTTATAAAGGTTAAAACTCTTTAGGAGAATTGGCTGGAAAAAATAATTGTTTCTATTCAGTTAAACTTAAAATTTTAACTTTTGTAAACTGAGTGGCTGTAAATTCGGATACTCGTATAATCTGTGTTATCCATGCACTTCCCTGGAGCAGAGACTTACAGGAAATGCTAATGACAGCCAGGCCGATCGGTCAATACTTTCCTATTGGGTATTCAAGGTCTGATACAGGACCTTGATGTGACAGACCTCATCTATTGTCTGTGAATAGCGTGATGGGCCGCCTGTCATGATCAGAATACTCAGCCAGGGGTATTCGCTTTTCCAATTATTGTTTTTATGCTAAAGGGTGACCATACTTCTCTTCTCTCAAGTAACTCAGATTAACATAAAAGTAACAAGATGAAGCAGTCCCAAATGTCATTAATCCCCCCCCCTCCCCTTACTTATTATTTCGTATTTGATGCCTAAGACTAAGTTCACATTTGGGATATTGGTTTCCGTTATAAAATTCAAAAATAAACACAAAAGAACAGTTCTGCTCTCAAGACACTTCTGATATTCCCCCACAGTGTGTATTTTGATCTGATGCTTTTAACCGCTCATTATGCGGTACATGTCAGACAGAAAGTGGGGGTGTTTTGCATATATTGCAGCAAACCACCCACCACTAACACCTTGATGGTGCCTAACCGTTGATTGCCTCTGGTGACAGTAAAAGCCACTCCACCCAAAACACCCACTGTTTTGAAATCCCCCCTTTCCTAGACTGATATTAAAAATTTTTTAAAAAATCACAAACAGTTAGAATCACCACATCTCAAAGTGCCGGTCCCTATCACCCCAACGTATCCCCCCCCTTCTAAAAACGAGTATTCCTGGCAGTAGTGATCCATTAAGGGGAAAAATAGCGCCAAATGTCCAAAAGCAACTGTTATGCCTTTAAATCACATAAAATATTCAGAAACATGATAAAAAGGTTGGCGCCAGTCCTCAAAATCGGTAGCAATGAAGAGTATATTATCTCACAGCTTATTTTACACAGGCCCCATACGCCAAAAGTGATGGATACATTTTTTTCATACATATTTAGAGGCTTCGTGTGCCAACCAAAGCTCTTTACCCTTAAGGATCTTCCGGTGATGCAG
The DNA here is from genome assembly GCA_019512145.1 of Engystomops pustulosus. NCBI lineage: Eukaryota > Metazoa > Chordata > Amphibia > Anura > Leptodactylidae > Engystomops > Engystomops pustulosus. The sequence goes on along the minus strand of CM033642.1, from coordinate 8,835,828 downwards.
AGCAGGTGATCAGTAAAATGATTTGATACCTATATTAGGTCAATGAAACTGAGAAAGCCAGGGTCAGAGGGCCTTCGTAACATGCCCATAACCATCCCGGATCTTTTGCATGATTTTAAAGGTTGATTTTTTTAGATAGTAAGGTAGGCGATAGATGATAACAGATAAAAAAAATACCAGCCATAGGGGCTGGCTATATGAGTAAGGTCCTGGATTATCATGTTATTTGATGGTAACCTTTTTTTTCAAGTGTATCTCAGTTGAATATTTTTTTATATTGTGGTAGGGGGGATGGGCGGGTGAACTTTTATCTAATATACTTCATAAAATTTCGACTTAGTTTGTTTAAAATATCAATACTTCTGATTAGAGGGATGAGCTCACAATCTAATTCTCCGTGTTGGTAAAATTAGTCGCGTGGGGGGGGGGGGGGGATAACCCCTTCACGTTCAGCTGATGTTTGAATATAAGGCTCATAGCTACTAAAGCAGGGATGAGAGAGAGAGAAAAGGGTAACACTCACAGCTGTGTAACAAACAGGAGAAGGAATAGAGAGATCCATCTTCAATCTGGTAGAAGATGTGCTTAGCAAGGTAGAAGTAAACATTGTACTAAGGAACGTTTGCAGTTGTTTTCTTTAGAACAAGGAGAAATGTAATGAAGTAGATTAGAAAAATGTTCACAGATCCCCCCCACATAATATCAAAAATCGTGAAATTGACTGTTACTCTTTAAAAGACGCTGCAGTGAGCAGGAAGCATGTGATCAGTCACAATGACTCTGATATCAATGAGTCCTGTCAGTATACTCATTGATGGGGCGGGCACGGAGAGGGAGGCACTTTTTATAGCATTTTTTTTTGTTGTTAAAAAATGCTCTTTAGTCTGAAAAATACCCATTAAAATAGAGGAGTTTGAACCCCGCAATGTGTATCTGGAATATCCTTGTGTCACTGATTTTTGACCAAATCAAGAGTTTTCTTTTTGTCTGCTTTAGACATTTTTTTGCCCAGCTTATCACATCGGTTTTCAATACTCACACATTGTTATATGGATGTGTTTATGTTTCCAGGTATATTAGTCATTACCGTCGCTCGTGATGTGAAACACAGATACAGTTAAATATGACGTCTGCTAATTGTCGGAAGATCTGTTTATTGTTTGATTTCATTTCCAACAAGCATTTGAGGGGTAAATTAGAAATGGATGAAATTGTTGGTATTTACTATAATTACCAGACAGTTCAATTGCCTTTTATTACTGTTGTCTAGACCTTCCTTTTGTTCTTGAGGAAATATTCACCGTATGCTGTCCTTTATACGTAATGTGCAAAACTTTAGGCACGTTATGGGAAAATGCCTGCAGACAAGAGACCATACTATCACCATCATACAGTAAGTGGCGTAACAAAACGCTGGGGCCCCATACAACTAAACCCCCCATGAGACTACCCTATGATACAACATATATACATACATACACTATGTATCCGATTGCACACAAATATAGACCTGCAAACACCTTATATGCTACAATTAAAAACACACCATATAATGCTACACACATTTATTACTACTATATAGAAATGCGGTGTGCAAGGTGTAAACCTAGCTCCCATTTCGAAGGTGAACTAGAAACCACAGTACTGTAGTGTAACTACAGCAGCTTAGCAGCTATAGCAGCTGCATGGGGGCCGCGAGTGCTAGGGGGGCCCCGCATAAAAACTGAGGTTGTGCACCATTATAACATATTGCGGGGCCATGTTACTAAGGTCCGCGAGCGCATTTTAGTTGGGTTTCCCGTCGATTCCTTTTTGCGCACACAATCATGCATCCGGGGATAGTGTGTCACACGTCGATTGGATTTGTGCGCATAGGGCCCGTCTTTGCACGCGACAGAAATCGGGGGCGTGGCCGGTGGTCCAACTGACCGATTCTTCAAGGAGCAATGATTTAACCATTTAGAATTGTTAATCGCAGAACAGCACTATCCAACACACGGGAATAGAAGGGAAGGTGAAGTCCGGCAGAACCTCAGTGGGGGAAGAGACGGATGCAGAGAACTCGGGGCGCACGATCTTCCATGAAATCGCGCCGGACTTCATCCTCGTCCGGTCAACCACCGTCCGAATCGGGATTGCGACAGGACTAGGTAAGTAATTGGCCCATTATGTTTATATTGTACAGCATCATATGTAATAATAATATGCACATCGTCTACATTACCAGAATCACGTCGCATCTGAGAGATAATCGTCGGGTAGAGGCAGAGGGAAGAAAAGAAGACAGAGGCTAGTTTCTTATCTCAATTCCTAGCGTTGTACTTCACCCATGTGATGCAGCTACTGTGAGCCAGTCTGTGTAAGGCTATATTCAAAAGTGTGCGTACGGTAGTGAGGAGTGGGAGCTGCGCACTCCTCCGGCCCTCTCTATAGCAATGTATGTGACCACACGCCACAATTCTGGAAGTAAAAGTTAGGACAATGACGCCATACAGCGCGGTGCGGGCCAGTTGTGGCTTGTGGGGGATGAATACCGACGTATACGGCCATCGCGAAGCCCTAAAGTATTAAATGCGTGAGCATATAAACATGTATATTTTCTAAGAAGGTATAGGGGCCAATTCAGGCCTCCGGTAGACCAGCTTTTATTTTTAGACTCTAACTGTGCACCCAAAATTGGTATCGAAAAACACATCAGTAAAACTGCTTGCACGAAAAAGTGGTCAGTATTCCCTTGCTTGTGCCCAATTAATGCCCCCCCCCCCCCACAAAAAAAAATGGAGTGTCAGAAATAGCGCCAACATTGTGGAGCACAACTTCATTAAATATGTGCAAACCTAGAGTTTTCTGTTTGAAAAGTCAATAAGAAAACGTACCAAAAATGAAACACACGATAAGGGACTTGGTTTAAGACAAGAAAAAATCTAAAAATTAAAAAAAAAAATGGCACTTGAACATCATCAGGCCCAGAATTGACATAAGAGTTAATACTTTTGTTTTGAAGTATAAGTGGAAAAACCGTAGACAAATGCATTGCTGATTTATACAAAATCTGCGTTTCCCGCTCCATTACCCAGAATGCTTAGAATTTGTCAGCCCATACTGTATCCCCTTCGCCCAGTGTCCATAACCTTTATAGTTGTGCCCTTTAGGATTTCTTATTCTCGCTGAGATTTTCATAGCTAGCAGCTGTTCCCATGTTCTCTCCTCTTATAACACCCCATCCTCCTTTCCCTTCTCCAGGATACATTTATTTTTCTTAAAACTATGTGGGTCATGTTTTTTCTAGACTTCATACTTACACCCGGCCTCATTTCAGCTCCATTACAAGTCGCTGTTTAGCAATATAATGAGCGCTGCTTTTAGGATTTCGCTCAGCTACGGTCAATATTGAACCTCCTTCAAATCCCAAGCTTTAATAAGCGATACCATTGAATATACCAGACACGCTAAACACGTTCACAATTCTACGAATACGAATACACAGCCGAATCCACATGAGAAGATGTGTAGGAGAAGAGATGTTCAAGATCCAAGAAATATTGAAAATATGTTTAAAAGTCAAAAAACTTTCCTATAACAAATGGGGTCATTTCAAAGGGCCCGATTTGGTTTATCCGAGCGTGTTACCCGAACTTTCCGTTTGCCCAATTTTTCCTGAATTGCCCGGCGGGTTTTTGGAGCCACGTGATTGTGTGCACGGCGCCGGCATGATGCAACGGCAAACGGGGGCGTGGCGAAGTGAACACGGCTACTGATTCAGAGAAAACCCGTCCAGATTTAAAAAAAAAAAGTTCGCTCACACACACGCTTACCTTACCCAGGTGTAGGACTGTATCGATGCAATCCATGGTCTTCAGCGCAGCACGACACCTGTGTGACGTCGAGCAACGCATTAGTGATCGCGGCCGGACCCGAATCATCCACAGAGAATGCGGCCGTGGTCCGCATGGACCGGGTAAGTAAATCTGCCCCACAATTTACAGTTTCGATGATACGTGAGAGTGGAAGGATATATCTTCTATATATAGTAAGTCCTGGAAGATATAACAGGCGGTCGGGAGGTAAGGCGTCTCTATAGAGACTTGCAAAATAGGGTCGCCTTGACGCTCCCACTGGGGGGATATGGGAAAATATGCAAATAGATTTTCCAGGATGGAAAAAGGAAAAACACCATCTTTTGGTACCCTTTGTTAGTCACCCCTAACACCAAGACAGGACTTTCATGACCAGCCCTTTTTTCGTTTACCTTCCCTATCTTCAAAAATGTATAACCTTTTTATTTTTCATGTAAAGAGCTGTGTAGGCCTTTTTATGTGGTAACAAATTGCACTTCATAGATATGGTATTAAATTTCCATGACCGTGTACTGGGAAGCAGAAAAGAAATTCCAATTCTGTGAAATTGGTGATGAAAAATGCATTTGCGCCTACTTCTTGGTGGGCTTGGATTTTACACGGCTTTCATGTGCGCCACAAATGATATGTCTTCTGTATCTTTGGTTTAGTATTGTCACAGGTGACACAATCTAGACAGGTTTTATAAATGTTTTCATACATTTACAAAAATGAACACCTTCTGTACATAAAACAAAAAAGCTTAATTTTGCCATCTTCTGGCGCTAAATAACTTTTTACTACTTCAGTGTACGGAGCTGTGGAGGAGACTGCAGCAGTCTTTTACTTTTTTTTTAATAAAACTTTTTATATGTGCAAAAACGTTATTATATATTTTCATAGAGATCAAACATTTGAGACTGCTCGTGATACCTAGCAGTTTATGATTTTTACCGTTTCGATTTTATTTTTACTATTATATTTTATAATCATTCTAGGGAAAGGGGGGTTTTAGAATTTTTTTTTTTTAATTATTTTTTTTAAACTATTTTTTCAGAACTATGTATTTAGGTTATTTTTTATACAGTAGTATGGCAGTGATGGTGGGACTTTACTGATCATCCGTTACAATGTGCTTCTGGCAATTCTAACGAATGTTCAGCTGCTATAGAGGTGTCATAGCAAACAGAATCGGCGCTCCCAATGGACTTCACGGGAGCGACCGATTGAAGCCAAGCTGTATACAATATAAGAGTAGCTCTAATATAAGTATGGGCTGTAATATATAAGGGGCTGTTAAAATATAAGGGGGCTGTATATAATATAAGGGGACTGTAATATAATATAGGGGGCTTGTATACAATTAAAGGGAGGCCATATGTAATTACGGGGCAATATACTAAGTGGGGCTGCATATTATAATAATAAGGAGCCTGTAATATTATAGAATAATATAAATTACTGCAATTAAAATTTTTGTGTCAGGCAGCAAATAGGCTACAATTAGCCATGATTGTAGGAAACTAATTTGGCTGAGTGAGAGGCTTCTGACTAGGGTCAGGAAGTAAATGTTCTCCTTACGGAGACTTTGCCAATTAAGGGCGCCTTGTAGTCATGTGTAGTGTCAATTGGCTTCCCTTGGTGATAAAGGTAGCAAAAAAGGCCTGGTTTTCCTTCTCCCATCCTGGAAAACTTATTTGCATATTTTCCAATATATAACTAGTACAGGAGGAGTCTCAGTAGGTCTCAATGTAGAAGAAACTGAACATGGAGGTCAAGAGCTCCCTAAACAAGGTCTTTTCCCCAACTAGACCCAAGGGTTTGAGCGGCTACATATTTTTTTGGGTGGGGGAGGTGACAGAAATTATTAAAAGTTATTCCAGGGATTCTGTAAAATCCCTTGGGGTGAGGAGCAGGGTTTAAGGGAAATTCACCGGTCACTCTTGATAGACCACTATTACTTTAACACTTCCTATTGTCCCATGGTTGTCTGTTGAACTCCTGTGGCTGCACCATCATCTGTTCTTTTTGGCCAGAATCAATAACAAATAACGAAAATGATGTTCCCCACTATTATGGGGCATATAAAAGCAACATCCATAAATAATCTGCCGATAGCAACCAATCCCGATAATTGTTATTCTTTATTCAAAAATATTGGTTACTATGGCAGCCATAGAATGTTGCTGTTTGTTTGTCGCCTTTCCTAAATCACCCCAATAAAGTTTTATGGTTCAAAAACACAACTTTGCTCTAAAAGAGGAGAAAGAACATTTCGATTAAAATCTTATTTATAGTATTTGAAACAGCAAATAAGTTTGACTCTGTGTTTAAATGAAATGGCTGTAAAATCGATAGTGTAGACTGATATTACCAGGTTTCTTTTACTCTGCCTGTGGCTCAGTAAGTGGGCCTATTGATCGCGGAGAGAGTACGTGCCTGTACTTGTGATGTCACATGCAGAGCTCTGTGCCTCTTATGGTAAATGTGACAGATTTAGCATGTTCTGCAGCAGCCGACTGACGTGCTCGGCACATGTCTCGGGCAATCAATGCGCTCTCAGAACAATGTAAAGAGTTAATAAGCCTCGTTCATCAAAATCTGCTTTGTTTTTTTTTTTGTGCTTAAATTCATAGTTGTGAAGTGGATTTATTACTGTCATAAAAATGTTTATGCATCTGTCATTAATGACACGAGCCGACGCGCAAAAAGGGAACAAACCGCATCCGTCAGAACCGGGGCTGGGTCTATGGTGGGAGAGAGATGACATAAATCATAGTTGGATAATTAATGTCTGGAGATGAGGGCTCTATCTGTCTTGCTTTACTGAACAGAAAGCTCTCTTTAAGGGAACGTCACAGCCCAATGCATAATTTTGCCCTGACTCTAATTATACTGCACCTTTATCTCTGTGATGGGAATTGATGGGGAGAAAACGGGGCTTAAAGGGATACAGTGAATTCAGGAAACAAAAGTGCCGGTGGATAAGTTATACAATGAACAGGCATGATGGAGGAGCGGAAAAGTGAACAATAATTGAAAATTAATTTCTTTTTGCCTTAAAGGATGTGCATGAATATAGTAATAGCCAACTGCACACTATGGTAGGATACCCAGGGGCCGCAACACAATCTGCAAATCAAGAACTCACTCAGCTGCCTATATAATAGTCAAAAAGTAATGAGCTAAAGAGATATTCTAGTTTTAGCAAATATTATTTTCCACATCATTTTCATACTTGGTTCCCATATCAATATCTCACCAGTTCCAAGATTGCGATTAAATGGGGATTCATAAAGGGGTTATCCAGCCACTGAGGTGAACATTTTCTTTTATTCCTATCCATAGGATAGGGTTTAACTTGCTGATCTTTGGGGTCCCTTGTGCACTTCCCTCCTCCCACTGTGTGAGATTACAGCAGGGGCAGGTAAGTGCTGAGGGAGAAAGGAAGAAGGAAAGGCCCCTCAGATCTCTTAGCATAATTTTAAAACTTGATTTTAGAAGGAAGGAGGCCATGGATAACAAATATAAGAAGATCACCACAGTGACACTGCCTGAATCTATGAGTAAGTGACGCTGGTTAGATTTTCACCTAAAATTTAGTTGTTCTCATTCCCTCATCACTTCCCGCGACACTGTTGGGTAGGAGCAGACCGGGAGCAGCGTAGGCTTCATGTCCCAACACATTTCCCATTAGTAGCTCGTACTCATGTCATGGCCTGACACTTCATCCACTAAGTGCTAGGATCTCCAGGACACACTAAATCTACAATCCAAAAATAAACCCACATCCGTCTTCGGTCTGTATTGACTACCTCTTTTTTTCAGTTCATAAATCATAATCATTACTAATTTACTTTTGTGTTTGTCTTAAATGCTCGCAATTGCATTTCACTGTCCGCTTTAATGATCATTAAGTCAACACACCAGGCAGTAATGCAGCCCCCTCAAGTTAATTATTATATCTAATAACTTTCATGCTGGAACCGCCTGCTGATTAATTGCTCCCATAAATCTCTCTAAAGAGGTTCCAGCCACCCATTCCCTCAGTGATAAACAAGCATTCTCTCTCCGTCTCCCGAGACACTTCCATTATACAAACATCTAGCCGTGAAACCGTGTCCTTCCCAGTAACAAATCCCTTTAACTGCCAGAAAGGCACCAGTGAAAAGCATCTGGTTTAGGCCCCAATCTCCTTGAAGAGTAAATATCTTCTGCTTTTAACTTTACAATAAATGTTCTCGGGTCATACACATAGAACTTCAAAGTCTGACGCTTCTACCCGTGGCTCTTCTTTGTAAACAGGATTATGTCTGGCACAAAAAAAAGGAAGTTTTACTACTCCAGGTCTTGGTGTTTTAGTTGGGTTTGATTTATTTTATAAGTAAAAGATGAATTTCAAAGGGCTATTTATAAAACTATTTTTAAAAATGATGCCTGGTGATTATGGGGCAGAGGGGCATTGATTTTCCATGGTCTTAGGTGACCAATTAATGGACGATGTAGGTCCATCAGTGTTGAAGGCTGGAAGTATCAACGCAACTTGGGAACTGGTTCCCAGAGCGGGGTAAGTAAACTTTTTGTCACCTTGGGTTCCACAGGGTTTTTCAGGATTCATGGAAATCCCTGGATTCCTTTAAAAGGAACTTATCATCAGGAGCCCTTTTTCTGGCTCCCCCGTGTCCCCATAGTGTACATATTGCCAAGGAGTTTTTATAATAAAACTGGCTTTTTCCAAAAAAAAGATAATTTAGATGAAAGTTTACCTTTCTGTATGCAGATCGGTGTCATCAGTCCCCTGGGAGTTCCCAGTGAGGAGAGGGGGAGGCATGAATGACATCCTGAGGGGTGAAGCGCTGGGGAGAGAGATATGGGGAACATGGAAGTTTTTTAAAATTTTAAATCGAGCCGTTTCCCAAGGGTGGGGGGGGACTAAGGACACAGCTCTGCATACAGAGTTTTACTATAAAACTCTTTGCCAATGTGTACACTATTCTCTATGTGGACATGGGGGCGCTAGAAAAAGGGTCTTGTGATGACAGGTTCCCTTTAATAATTCCTTTATTTATATAGCGCACACAGATTACGCAGCGCTACACAGAGCTTGCCAAATAAGTCCCTGTCCCACAATGGAGCTCACAATCTAATCAACCTAGCAGTATGTTTTGGAGTGTGGGGGGAACCAGAGGACCCAGAGGAAACCTAAGCCCCAGGGGCTACAGATATACACAAATATATAACCTCACCAGGGGCTCACAAAAGATTAAAAATAAATTAAAAAATTAAAAGCAAATATAAAAGATCGCTTTATTTTACTACATTTTTAAATACTAAAGGTCCCGTGATCTCCAAACACGATCATACAGACTGTACTTTACCCAGTTAACATGTACATCTTTTTTTACTTGTAAAAAAAATAACTTTTTAAAATATCTGTTTCAAGACTCTTTATATTGTGCTTCAAAATAAAGTAGAAAATATGGGAAGACAAAATATCTGTAACGGAAGATGCTGTGAGTTCTTGCTGGGAAAGAGGGAGATAGAGCTGCTTCATTCCGCTTGATAAATGAACAATTTACATGGCGGCAGAGATCACACAGTGAAATATTGTTTCTTGTATATTGAAAATACATTCATAGGCCAGCACAATTTGTTATCATGGTCATAAGTCCCAAAAACCCTTATGTAGCCCAATGGCTAAAAATATCAAACGTATTTATTCACCATTACAATTTATTCTATATGACCTGTAAATGTAATTTTAAACGGAACCTGTCCCCTCAAAACCCCAAACTAAAACACTAACAGTACCTTGTAGACGACTGTAAGTTAATAAATGTGCATGTACTGTGTGCTGTCCGCTGTGAGAGTTAGTACTGTGCGAGGTGCTCACTTGCAGCCAGCGCCATGCCTAGTACATACGCACCCGCAGTGTCGCTCTGGAGCCTTTCATGGAAGACCCTGCTAGAAGCTAGTAAAGTCGTAGGGCTGAGGGCAGTTTGGATGGGCAGATTATAGCCGTTGGAGCTGCCTTGAGGAGGCGGGGGAGCTTGACTAGGATCCAAGAGTTCTCCCCCTCCTCGACTGCATCACAATAAAACTGTATTAAGGGTCGGAACACAAGCAGAGAGAAGCCACACTGGAACAATGCAAACTCATTTACAGTCATCTACAAGGTGCTTTTAGTGGTTTATTGTGGGGTTTTTAGGTGACAGTTTCCCTTTAAACTTGCCTCCCGCCCCTCTCCCCAGAGGAGGAGACCAGAAAACTGACATACAAGCTCTAATAAATCTGCCAATGTTAAGCTCTGCACAGGTGACCCTTACATACAGTTGACTGGACATATGTATCCAACACTCCACTCCAGAAGGCCCCTGTTCTCAAACCCGTGATTAGACACCTGCCCGGGGTTGTAACTACAGTGGTATCAGCCATAGCAGCTGCTCTGGGGCCCGCAGTATCAGGGGCCCCCATCATCCGACCTGACACACTTAAAGAGTGGAGCATGTGCACCATTATATACATAACGTGCTGCACATTGTACAACATAATATGTATATAACACATATTTGATGTATATTTGTGGTATCTATGATGTGTATATGCTGTATGTGTATACAGTGTATGTATATACTGTATGTGTGTGTGTATATGCTGTACATTTGTATACGGCACTGTATGTGTGTATATGTGATGTGTCTATGGTGTATATGTAAACAGTGTATGTATGTACTGTATGTGTGTATATATGCTGTACATTTGTATATGACACTGTATGTGTGTGTATATGTGATGTGTATATGCTGCATGTGTATACACCGTATGTATATACAGTGTATGTATATACTATGATGTGTATATGCTGTATGTGTATACAGTGTATGTATATACTGTATGTGTGTGTATATGCTGTACATTTGTATACGGCACTGTATGTGTGTATATGTGATGTGTCTATGGTGTATATGTAAACAGTGTATGTATATACTGTATGTGTGTATATATGTTTTACATTTGTTTATGGCACTGTATGTGTGTGTATATGTGATGTGTATATGCTGTTGTTGTATGTTGTGTGTATACACTGTAAGTGTGTATATGGCACTGTATGAGTGTGTATACTGTATATATGTGTGTATCAGTGGGTGGAAAGTGGGCCCCATTCAGAAGCCTGCTATGAAGCCCTGCCTCTCCTAATTACACCCCTAATTACAGCCCTGCACCCGCCAATATATCCAAAGTCTTGGTCATAGGACCATCCCTTTAAATGTAGTTCAAGTTTGAAATCTATAAAAATATTCAAAATTCTGTTTGATTCTATAAGGATTTGTTTGTATAATTTACAACAGAACTTCCATTATTCCCTTATTTGTTTGAGGGCAGGACCCCGATGTGTAACTTCTTCAGGCTCCTGACACTTTCTGCGGTTAACTTGATTAATGGAGGCAATATTGTCCTACGAAGCCTTCCTGGGGTTTGGAAATAGAAATCCTTGACTCCCACCAACCCCCCAGGCCATAATAGTTACACTATTAGGAACAAAAATAGAGAAAAATACCTATAAAAACTCATAACCAAACATTCATATAATTAAATTAAGGCCTTCGATTAATGATAAAATAAGTTCCAGGATTTTGGATGGGGGCAGATAATTGCTTCAGGGGAAAGAGAATATGAGTCTATTTGGGCTGTGATGAGTAAGCTGTTAAATTTGGTTAAATTTGTATTTTTTAAGTTCTTTTGTGATTTTGCACATAGAAAAGAATAAATGAGATTCACAACCCACTCAATGTCTTTTTGTAATATGCCACTTAAATGTACAATGAAGCCTGAACATTGAAAAATACAACCTAAATCTTTCTGCCTTGATATATGACACTTTTGTGAAATAATATTTATTTCACTTTTATGTCAGAAATATAAAGAACTGACAAAGACCCATAGAAACTGAGAACAGTCCAATGGAACATACATGGTCAAATAATCAAGTTGCCGGAACACAAAGGCAGCAAAATAGAACATTCATACAAGGAATGAGATTATCCTTTTTCTTATGATTTTGTACCATCAGTGGGTTTGGTAGAGTTGAACCAGTACAAAAATACTACATCATTGGGGTCAGGATGTGGTCTAGTGCATTGGGAGATGGGCCAGTTACAGGGACAATACTGATTGGTCCGGTTCAGGGACATCTGGTTCAGTTGCCTCATTTAAAAAAAAATCTGGAAACATCTTCATACTTGTATGAAAACTCCTGCATATTTTGCATTATTTTTGTAGTGTATTTTGCCGTTTTATTCGAAACGCAGTAATATATCAGAAAGGCAATTGGTGCATTTTTGGGGTTCATTACATTTTATTAGAACACAGCTTTCTCCAGGTTTGTTTTCTTCAACATTCTCCGATACACTTCATCATAACCTGAAAAATGTGCACATCAGAAATGGGGAAGCAAAAAATAAAAAAAAACATCTAAAGCTATTCCACAAAAATATTTATTAATTTATTTTCACAGTTGCAGATAATATTAATTCATTCTGTCAAGTATAAAGACATACGAGAATCATGTCATCAGGATCAAACTTGGGAACGGGGTCCAGGATCGGGGTTCCAGATACAGGTTTGGGTTCAGGGTTACTGGATCAGGCAGGAAACAGGGTTCCGAGTCAGGATACATGGTTCTAGATCAGGTTAAGGATACAGTGTTCTGGATCAGGTTAAGGATACGGTGTTCTGGATCAGGTTGAGGACACAGGGTTTCCGATCAGACTCAGGATACAGGGTTTCAATTCAGGTTCATGATTCAAGGGTCCGAATTAGGTTCAGGATAAAAGGTTCCAAATCAGGTTCAGCATACAGGGGTCTGGATCTAGTTCAGTGTACTGGACTCTGGATAAGGTTCAGGACACAGGTTTCAGGATCAGGGTCAGGATAAAGGGTGCCGGATCCAGTTCAGATTGCAGGGTTCAGGATTAGGTTCAAGATACAGGGTTCTGGATCCAGTTCAGGATACATGGTTCTCAATACAGGCTCCAGTTCAGACTGGATTTTGGGTTCAGACTGGGGTATGCAGTGTTCCATAGCTGAAATGGCACAGTTCACAGAAGAACCAGACTATGATAAGGTTCACAGAGTCAGGTCACAGAAGAAACTGACAACCAGCCTAAGTGAACTGGATATTAGCTCTTTATCCAGAGATGATGGGGCAGGTGTTAACCCAAAACAGTGAGAAGAAACAGAGGGAATCCGCAGACCTAAAGATTTCTTATGACATACTGAACAAAGTTCTCCAGAAAGATGCTTCAATGATACTAATTGTTACTGACAAGGATACGTTTATAAATAGATCTTAAGTGGGCCGTGCACAGTGCTCTATGTAATGCTGCATATGGCATTTGTATATCAAAATGGAAACTCAGACATAAGAGAATTGTTTTCTGTTGAACACACCAATTTCATTTTTCCCTTTCATTTTTCAGCTTGTCCTAGGACATGTATATGTGTTGGCAGATGCAACCAATTCTGGTGAGACCTACCAGCAATCCGATATCTACTGTTACAACCACTAACCTGGGATCCTTTCAAATGACTGGTGCATATGAATGGTGCATATTACAAGTATGTATTAATGCATAAAATATGCATATTTAGCTCAAAGGATGGTACTGTTCTGCCCTTCAATGAGGGCATGAGGTGGAAAGCATTGTTGACCACATTATAATCATTATGTTTAATTTTTGGTTAGTACGCCGCCTAGTGGCTGTCAGCTGTTATTGTTATTAGTTGTAAAACATGTAATTGTCAAATGCTTATGTCATTGTCATGTGACCTATGACTTAATGCAATCTTATTGGTAGTAGGTGAAATGCATTGTGGGAGCTTCCACCATTTTGAGACTGTACTTTGGGGAGATCAGACACTCTCCATCTTAGTCATTCTACCCGCCATATATTTTCTCCTTTTCATTCCTTGTGAACAGCATAGCTGGTAAGAGGTGTAAAATAATGTTATAGTCTATCAACTCAGTTACTGTTAATGAACTGTAATGCTTTGTAAGTAGACTGGCTAGCATACATTATGTTATATACATGTAAATGTATTCCTACTGTTCTTGCAGGATTATAGATCTGTACTTTATTCTGATTACCTATATGTGCTTGTTTCAGTTTTACCATTAAACAGACATCTGAATATCCTAATCCTCACTGTTCAGTTGTCAACCTGTTGGAGCAATAAAGTTTGACTACATAACCACAACAGTCTGGCTTATTGGAAGACAGGAAGGTTTATGCTGTATGTCAGAGTATACACAGCTGTGACGTATATGAAGACAGAACAGTAAAACAGCTTTGCTAAAGCAAGTGGTGGAATTGCCGAAGAAAATATGTTCTGACTACACAGAGGTGCAGTTAAAATCTCTGAGGAATGCTTCCAGCACCTTGTTGAATCTATGCCACGAAGAATTGAGGCAGTTCTGAAGGCAAAAGGGGGTCCAACCCGTTACTAGTATGGTGTACCTAATAAAGTGGCCGGTGAGTGTATTGTGCAGCACATTGTGCAGCATAATATGTATATAACAGTGCACCTCTTCCAGAGTACACAGCTGAGCCCACAGCACAAATTAGAAATGTTAGGGGAGGTGACATGAAAAGGCAAAATCTAGAGATCACTCATCTGCACTTCTGGCTGTCTACTTCCTGCATGTGGTCTGCAGCTACTTGGCCCAGGGATTAGAAGACTGCCATAGGTGTGTATGATGCATAAATGTTTGCAATGGCGTAACAACCGCCGTAGTAGCAGTTGCTACGGGACCCGTGAGGTTAAGGGGCCCGGGGATGCACGGACTCCATGTGTCCCCGTAGTGTCAGTGCCTGCCGGATCGTGCCCCCGGGCCCCTACCTTTGTGTCCACTTCTTAACCCGCCCCCTCCGTGAGCCGCCCGCCCCCTGCACAGGAGAATGCTCGCGTCCCCCCAGCACAGGTGAACACCCGTCCATCCCCCTGCATGCTGGCACCCGTCCGACTAAGCAAACCCCTCCACCCCGGCAGCCGAACAAGCACCCGCCCAAACAACACTCAGCGCTGCCAAACAAGCAGCTGCCAACTCCCCCAATACTCCGCGGCTCCCCCCCCCCCTCCGCGGCTGAACAAGCAAAGGCCCCGCCTCCCCCAATATTCCGCGCAACAGCGCTTTCAATGCCCCCCCAATGCCGCCCTCAACCCCCCGCCCCCCCACACGTTTATGTGAATGCAGCCTAAATATGTATATATTTTGGGGGGGGAGGGGGACCCCACGTAGAAATCTGCTATGGGGCCCAGCTTCTCCAAGTTACGCCCCTGAATGTTTGGATGTGTAAATGTGATATTTACAGTATATGCTGTATGTGTGTACATTATGCGTAAATGCTGTATATGTATATGTGATGTATAGACAAAACACGAAAAACCACTGGCAAAATTGTTGGAGTAAAGAGTTGTCACTGGTGTGATTTTGGTGGCCTGCATCCAAAAGCTAAGGAAACCTCAAATATATGAAAATGTGAGACCAGGGAGTACTTCTAATCAGGACAATGCGGCTATTGAAACCAGGTATGTAAATATTAAAATGTATTCAATAACTTCACATGTCCACAAAAGCAGAAAGGTGCACAAAGGATATGTACCATACCTATTTACCTATACCCATAGGTCATATATTAAAACATTTAGAATGGTGATGTGCATCTCGATGTTGTATGGCGGTGTATATGGTCAATGTTTTCCTTTCCAACTCGGTCTTCTTCGTGAGGAAATCAAGAGTTCCTGATTGTAGCATGATTTTATATAGACTATGGGAGTATCCTGTGAAACTGCTTTGTTAGTAAAAACATGTATATTTAAACTAAACGATATAAATAATGTACACATGGCCCGATAATCATAAACCCCTTGAGGAAACCTGAGTGAAGTTGGTCCCCCACCCCCCCCCCCACTTTGTTCAAATCTCACAATATTGGTTTGTGCTGGATTGTGCAGAAGAAATTTTTGTTTGTGCCGCTATGGTTTTTAAGATATTAATAAAAGTTTCCAGAGATCATAAGAGGTCAACTAGTCCCCCCCCCCCCCACATTACCCAAATCAAACAAAACGTTTGTTCTAGTTTGTTCTGCTCAAATTTTTGTTTGTGTTACTTTTTTTTTTGGAAGATATGAACTAAATTGTAGTTCAAAAGGTCAGCCAGCTCCCCCCATTAACCGAATCAAACAAAACTGGTGTCAAACATTTGAGCAGCAAAAGTGTATTGATCATTTTTATCAATGGTCATCAGAGTTCATTCCTTCCAAAGTACAATGGGGCTTATTTACTATGGGTCCGCGGCCGCATTTTCCGACAGATTCGGACAAGCGGAAGGATTTAACTTTGAACATTCACAAGATCAAGCACTTACATGCATCGGGAAGAAGAAGGTGAACTCTGTTGGACCTGAGCGGGGAAGCAACTCATGCAGGATATCACAGGTGCGCGATCATAGTGAATCGTGGCAGCTGTGCATTGGAGTCGGGGAACGCACCTCAGGGATCGCGCAGGGACAGGTAAGTAAATCGGCCCCAATGTGTTTTCTAGGTGCCCCTGTTGATCAAACCAGAGAAGTGTCCTTAAAAACCTTAAAAACAATAGCAGCACAAACGAAACTTTTTGCTGGACAAACCAGCACAGACATTTGACACCAGTTTTGTTTGATTCGGTTAATGTGGGGGAGCTGTCTGCCCTTTTGAACTTTATAAATTAGTTCATATCTTCAAAACAAAAGCAGCACAAACAAAAATTTGAGCAGCACAAACCAGCACAAATGTAGCAGAATGGCTTGACACCAGTTTAGTTTGATTCGGGTAACGTGCGGGTGTGGGGGGGGGGGTTGACCTCTGATGACCTCTGAAAACTTTTATTAATACAATACAATATACAATATATCACTCCCTTAGTGAAGCAACTCATATGGCTTTTGGTTTTATATTTTTCCTGATATAATGATGGCCCAAATATTTTTATTATTGGTTTTTCTTTGCGTTTTCTTAAAAATTAGTACAGGCAGTCCCCTACATAAGAACACCTGAATTACAGACAACCCCTAGTTAAACATACCTCTGTATGTTGGTAATTTACTATACTTTACCCTAAGGCTACAATAAACAGCTATAACAGTTATCAAAGTAGTATGAAATTAAGATTTATTGTTAATCCTGGTTCTTATGACAACCCAATATTCTTAAAATCCAATTGTCACAGAGACCAAAAAAATTGAGCTACAATTATAAAATATACAGTTCCAACTTACATATAAATTCAACTTAAAGGGAACCTGTCACCAGGAGACCCATTTTTAGCTCTCCCCCAGTCCCCACAGAGCATAGTACATACACTGCCAAAGTGTTTTTGTATTAAAAATTGGTTTTACAGAAAAAAATATATGTTATATTGTACCTTTCATTAGCATCTGCTGTGTGACTAGGCAGTTGCCTTTTGGGAGGGGCTGGAAAGGAGCAGTTCCCCCCCACCCTTGGGAAACATGTGACCTTTTCAAATATATGAATAACTCCCCTCACTCAGGATTGGCTGTAGAGGAGCAGGGGGCGTCGCTAAGCCAAGTGATGGGTGTTTTTATATATTTGAAAAGGTCACATGGAGAAGCTGTTCCCCAAGGGTGGGGGGGATTGCTCCTTTCCAGTCCCTCCCATTTGGCAACTGCCTAGTCACACAGCAGATGCTAATGAAAGGTACAATATAACATATATTTTTTTCTGTAAAACCAATTTTTAATACAAAAACACTTTGGCAGTGTATGTACTATGCTCTGTGGGGACTGGGGGAGTGCTAAAAATGGGTCTCCTGGTGACAGGTTCCCTTTAAGAACAAACCTACAGAACCTATTGTGTACGTAACCCGGGGACTGCCTGTATTGCAGTTCTGGTTTGTGGTCTGAGCTGTGGCCTTCTGCCACTGTTTGCCTTATAGCTGCTTATTCCCTGCTAATTCCCTGCTTATAATGATACTCCTATTGTCCACCACATCTTGCTACATTACTGCTGCTACCAATCATTAATTGGTAGCAAGGGTGTAACTGCAGAGGTAGCAGCCATAGCAGCTGCTATGGGGCCCGTGGTGTCAGGAGGTCCCAACAACTGACCTGAAACACTAAAGAATGGAGGATGTGCACCATTATATACATATTATACTGCACATCATCAAGCTCAGATAACAAATGTCGGGGCAGAGGCAGGGGAAAGCAGAACATTTGAACTAGGAATGTCTCATCTCTAATTCCGGCCATCTGTGTAAGTGTATAGATGTATATATCAGTACATAAATGTGAGGGCAAGTGTATAAATGGGTATGTGTGTGTAAGAGTGTATAAATGAGTGTGTACAAGTGTGTATATTTCTTAAAGGGGAAGGAGGCCCCATTTAGAAGTCTGCTATGGGGCCCTGCCTCTCCTATATATGCCCCTTATTGGCATATAAATAAGAAGAGATCACAGGATCATAGCAGTATAATTGAATATTTAACAGGTAAGCAATTTATTTCAGGTTATATGGCAGCTTTCTTGCATAGAAGCCTTGTTAAATGCCCCCTTTGAAACTTCTGTAATAAATAGTATATTTAACACTTAAAATATTTTACATATTCTCCCACTCCAACCCCTTCCCACTGCTCCTTCCTCAGGTTACATTCCTTTCTATTTACCCCTTCCCTCAATAGCCACCTACCTATAATCCCATTACCCAACCTGGCTTCCCATAAGTACAAATTGGAAAGAGAGTAATGATACTACGTAATTTGACATAATTGTATATTACTCTATTTTGTTTTGTAAAATATGAGAAATCTGAAACGGTACCTTTGTTCTGCCCTTCAATGAGGGCATAAGGTGGAAAGCATTGTTGACCACATTATGATCATTATAATGTTTAATTTTTTGGTTAGTACGCCGCCTAGTGGCTGTCAGCTGTTATTGTTATTAGTTGTAAAACATGTAATTGTCTAATGCTTATGTCATTGTCATGTGACCTATGACTTAATGCAATCTTATTGGTAGTAGGTGAAATGCATTGTGGGAGCTTCCACCATTTTGAGACTGTACTTTGGGGAGATCAGACACTCTCCATCTTAGTCATTCTACCCGCCATATATTTTCTCCTTTTTATTCCTTGTGAACAGCATAGCTGGTAAGAGGTGTAAAATAATGTTATAGTCTATGAACTCAGTTACTGTTAATGAACTGTAATGCTTTGTAAGTAGACTGGCTAGCATACATTATGTTATATACATGTAAATGTATTCCTACTGTTCTTGCAGGATTATAGATCTGTACTTTATTCTGATTACTTATATGTGCTTGTTTCAGTTTTACCATTAAACAGACATCTGAATATCCAAATCCTCACTGTTCAGTTGTCAACCTGTTGGAGCAATAAAGTTGGACTACATAACCACAACAGTCTGGCTTATTGGAAGACAGGAAGGTTTATGCTGTATGTCAGAGTATACACAGCTGTGACGTATATGAAGACAGAACAGTAAAACAGCTTTGCTAAAGCAAGTGGTGGAATTGCCGAAGAAAATATGTTCTGACTACACAGAGGTGCAGTTCGTCTACGTAGAGTTCTACATACAGACACCAACGCGACCTCTAAACTGTCACATGTGAGAGAAGCAAGCAAGTTACAGTACGTCTACCCAGAAGACTGAAACTACGCCATCGCAGACCTGCCTGCGTAGAACAGTCTCCAAACAGTCCCAGGATGTCACAGAGAGGATCAGCTTCATTAAAGACACGATCCGAAGCAAGTGGCTCAAATAAGTCATCTATCAAAAATGCTGCCGCCATTGCCCGCGCAAAAGCAGAGGCGGCAAAAGCGAGAGTAGCCTTTGCTGAACAGGAGATGCAATTAAAGCAAAAACAAGCAGCTCTAGAAGCAGATAGAGCACGTGAGAAAGCAGCTCTAGAAGCAGAGAGAGCACGTGAGAAAGCACACTTGGATGCGGCCTTGGAGAAGCTTGCCACAGAAAAAGAAGCAGCGGCAGCCCTAGCTGAAGCGGAATCTCTGGAAGCAGCAGAGTACCCTGAGAGTGAGAGACGCGGCAGTGTGCTTGACCAAGAATTTGAGCACCCGGATAGAGCAGAGCGGACCTCAGAGTATGTACATCAGCACTTCAAAGAGAACAACAGCATGGATCCACAACATTGTAAGCAAGAGGTCACTGAGCAAAGAATCCAGAATTCCACCCAGAAGAAAGCAACGTCCTCAAAGCCTGAATGGTATTACCCTGACTGGCCTCCAGAAGGAACTCCTGACAGGTACGATAACACACCATACACCTATCGCAAGACACCAAACCGTTCCAGTGCCGAGCAAGCTACAGTGGACTTTGCTAAGTTCTTCACTCGGCATGAACTAGTTGCCAAAGGACTTATAAAGTTCAGTGATCGCGCTGAGAACTATAGAGCTTGGCGATCCTCATTTCAGAACTTAGCGAGAGACTTAGACTTATCCAGCAGCGAGGAGCTAGATCTTCTTGTCAAATGGCTCGGTGATGATTCTGCTGAGCATGCCAAAAGGATCAGAGACATCAATGTGAACTATCCAGATATAGGTCTTAGGATGGTTTGGGAGAGAATGGACGAACGCTATGGGTCTCCAGAAGCTATAGAGAATGCTTTATTTAAAAGAATAGACGACTTTCCCAAAATAGCTGGTAAAGGCTACCATAAACTCATAGATTTAGCCGACCTATTATTGGAGCTTCTGGTTGCCAAAATAGAAAATGACTTACCAGGTCTTGCTTATCTTGATACTGCTCGAGGCGTCAATCCTATAGTTCAAAAGCTCCCTAACAACTTGCAGGAGATGTGGATGAGACATGGCTCCTGGTACAAACATACCCATAATGTACAATTCCCTCCCTTTAAGGTATTTGTGGACTTTATTACACAGCAATCTAAAATTAGGAATGATCCCAGTTTTAATTTTATGCTGTCAGGTGGGGCTTCCATTGGTGCAACATCTCATAAGACACCAGTGGTAGTCCACAAAACTAACATTTCTTCTACAGGTTCTTCTTACAGGAAATCCAACTTTGAACAAGCAGACGACAAGGTCAAAGAACCGAACAAACTGTGTCCCCTGCACAGAAAGCCACATCCTCTACTGAAATGCAGGGCCTTTAGGGAGAAGCCTTTGGAGGATCGCAAAGCCTTTCTCAAGGAACACAGGATCTGCTTTAAATGCTGTTCTTCAGTGTCACACTTCGCAAAGGATTGTAAGGTTGGTGTTAAGTGCACAGAATGCAACAGCACAGGACATAACACAGCTTTACACCCTGAGCCACCATCAGGCACTTTATCACAGATCCATGAGCATAGCGGGGAGCTGGAAATCCTGGACACAGACACCCCTGCGGTTACCTCACAATGTATGGAAGTCTGCAAAGGGATCGCAGGGGGCAAATCCTGTTCAAAAATATGCCTGGTCAGAGTCTACCCAGTGGGCCACAAGAACAAAGCCATTAAAGCCTATGCGATCTTAGATGATCAAAGTAATAGGTCTTTAGCCAGGTCATGCCTCTTTGACACCTTAGATATTAAGGGACCTTGCTCTCCTTACTCTTTAAAGACTTGTGCAGGTACTATTGAAACAGCGGGGAGGAAGGCTACTGGCTTGCAAATTGAGTCCATAGATGGTTATACGTGTTTGTCCCTACCTACCATACTGGAATGTAACCAAATCCCAGATAATAGGTCAGAAATACCCACTCTACATACACGAACAGGCCAACAGCGACCTCTAACGTCACATGTGAAGAGAAGCAAGCAGAACGCTATGGGTCTCCAGAAGCTATAGAGAATGCTTTATTTAAAAGAATAGACGACTTTCCCAGAATAGCTGGTAAAGGCTACCATAAACTCATAGATCTAGCCGACCTATTATTGGAGCTTCTGGTTGCCAAAATAGAAAATGACTTACCAGGTCTTGCTTATCTTGATACTGCTCGAGGCGTCAATCCTATAGTTCAAAAGCTCCCTAACTACTTGCAGGAGATGTGGATGAGACATGGCTCCTGGTACAAACATACCCATAATGTACAATTCCCTCCCTTTAAGGTATTTGTGGACTTTATTACACAGCAATCTAAAATTAGGAATGATCCCAGTTTTAATTTTATGCTGTCAGGTGGGGCTTCCATTGGTGCAACATCTCATAAGACACCAGTGGTAGTCCACAAAACTAACATTTCCTCTACAGGTTCTTCTTACAGGAAATCCAACTTTGAACAAGCAGACGACAAGGTCAAAGAACCGAACAAACTGTGTCCCCTGCACAGAAAGCCACATCCTCTACTGAAATGCAGGGCCTTTAGGGAGAAGCCTTTGGAGGATCGCAAAGCCTTTCTCAAGGAACACAGGATCTGCTTTAAATGCTGTTCTTCAGTGTCACACTTCACAAAGGATTGTAAGGTTGGTGTTAAGTGCACAGAATGCAACAGCACAGGACATAACACAGCTTTACACCCTGAGCCACCATCAGGCACTTTATCACAGATCCATGAGCATAGCGCGGAGCTGGAAATCCCGGACACAGACACCCCTGCGGTCACCTCACAATGTATGGAAGTCTGCAAAGGGATCGCAGGGGGCAAATCCTGTTCAAAAATATGCCTGGTCAGAGTCTACCCAGTGGGCCACAAGAACAAAGCCATTAAAGCCTATGCGATCTTAGATGACCAAAGTAATAGGTCTTTAGCCAGGTCATGCCTCTTTGACACCTTTGATATTAAGGGACCTTGCTCTCCTTACTCTTTAAAGACTTGTGCAGGCACTATTGAAACAGCGGGGAGGAAGGCTACTGGCTTGCAAATTGAGTCCATAGATGGTTATACGTGTTTGTCCCTACCTACCATACTGGAATGTAACCAAATCCCAGATAATAGGTCAGAAATACCCACGCCAGATGTGGCAGCCCAGCACTCTCATTTGAAACGTTTGGCTCACGTGATACCTAAGCTTGACCCTGAGGCTCAGATAGTCTTGCTCCTGGGGAGAGATATCTTACGAGTCCACAAAGCCAGAGCTCAGATTAACGGTCCTCACAGTGCTCCTTATGCACAAAAGCTCGACCTAGGCTGGGTCATTATAGGAGATGTTTGTCTAAATGGAATGCACAAACCTATCTCCATCAATTGTATGCACACCAACATTTTAGAAAGTGGACGTCCATCTATTTTCCAAAAATGCCAGAATAAATTCCTCATAAAGGAACTAACTTACAGCACTCCCTTAACTTGTACATCTGCAGGCCTGCCTTGTGACAACCATCCTTTTGAGCATGACCAAGACCACTTAGGTTGCACAGTTTTTCACAGAGAAAAAAATGACCAGCAGATGGCGCTGTCCTTTGAAGACAGACTCTTCTTAGACATAATGAAACAGGAAATAACTAAAGATGAGTCAAACAACTGGATTGCACCTCTACCCTTCAAACTCCAGCGGCAACCTTTACCCAATAATAGAGAATTAGCTTATAGACGGTTTGTCTCTCTTAAGCACAACCCGGAAAAGAAACCAGAGATGAGAGACCAGTTCTTCACCTTTATGGGAAAGATATTTGAGAATAAACATGCAGAGATAGCTCCCACCCTGAAGAATTCTGAAGAATGCTGGTACTTACCCATCTTCGGGGTATATCACCCTAAGAAACCAGGTCAAATCAGGGTGGTATTTGACTCTAGTGCCAAATATAACGGTGTCTCATTAAATGATGTTTTATTGTCTGGTCCGGACCTCAATAACAGACTCTTAGGGGTTCTTCTTCGCTTCCGCAAAGACTCTGTTGCATTCACGGCAGACATTCAGCAAATGTTCTACTGTTTCCTTGTTAAAAAAGAACACAGAAATTTTTTACGATTCTTTTGGTACAAAGACAATGACCCCTCTAAAGGTATCACAGAGTATCGGATGAAGGTGCATGTCTTTGGCAACAGCCCTTCCCCTGCTGTCGCCATTTATGGTCTCAGACAGTCTGCCCAAGAAGGTGAACAGAAGTATGGGTCAGATATTAGGCTCTTTATTGAGAAAGACTTCTATGTGGACGACTGCTTGAAGTCAATGCCCACAGATGAATCAGCAATCAGTCTCCTTAGTAGAACTCAAAAAATGCTCGCTTCTTCTAACTTAAGGTTGCATAAAATAGCTTCCAATAGTCAAAAGTTATTGGAAGCGTTTCCTACACAAGACCACGCAAATGACTTGAAGGACTTAGATTTAAGTACAGATTTCCTCCCTATGCAACGCAGCCTTGGTCTCCTTTGGGATTTAAAGTCTGATACCTTCACCTTCCAAATCAGCGGAGAAGAAAAGCCCTTCACTCGCAGAGGTGTCTTGTCAACTATAAGCAGTTTGTATGACCCACTAGGTTTTGTAGCTCCTATCCTCATACAGGGGAAAGCGATATTACGAGATTTAACTCGTGAGACATCTGACTGGGACGACCCACTGCCCATTGAAAAGTCAGAGCTGTGGTTGAAGTGGAAAAGTTCACTAAAGTTCTTAGCTACCCTTCATGTTGCACGCCCTTATGCTCCTGTGCCATCTACAGATGTTAAAGTGCAGAAACTGTGTGTCTTCAGCGATGCTTCTGTTAAAGCAATTGCCGCAGTGGCTTACCTAAAGACTGTGGATAACCTAGGAAAATGCCATATTGGGTTTGTCATGGGTAAAGCAAAGCTAGCACCACTCCCTGAACTTACAATTCCCAGGCTAGAACTCTGTGCCGCTGTACTGGCAGTCGAACTAGCGGAGCTCATTGCTACTGAAATGAACATCAAGATTGAAGATGTTGAGTTCTACACTGACAGCAAAGTAGTCCTGGGGTACATTTGCTAGAGACTAGGCGTTTCTATGTTTATGTCAGCAACAGAGTACTGAGAATTCGGAGGTCTACCTCTCCAAAACAATGGCATTTTGTACCCACAGATCACAACCCTGCTGACCAAGCAACCAGGCCAGTTGCAGCTAATTGTCTCGAAGACACAATATGGTTCACCGGTCCAACCTTCTTGTATGATTCCAGGCACAGTTCTACCACTCTTGACATGTATGAGCTAGTGGATGCAGACGCTGATGCAGAAATCCGTCCTCAGGTATCTACTCTACATACAATAACTTCAGAAAGTCACTTAAAGAGCGATCGTTTCAAGAAATTTTCGACTTGGAAGTCACTTGTCCGAGCCATCACCTGTTTAGTACATATAGCTCATTCTTACAAGTCTACTGCATCAAAGATTAAAGACAGCTGTAAGGGATGGCATCACTGTACTCATGCCTACTCAGTCTCCAATTTAGAGCAGTCAAAGCATGCAATCCTTCGTTTGGTACAACAAGAGACCTATGTAAAAGAGATTGAAAACATTGCTAAACATAAAAATATCTCTAATGACAGCCCCTTATGGAAACTGGACCCATTTATGGACAACGATGGATTGTTGAGAGTGGGGGGTAGACTTAAGGAAGCCAGTTTAGACTTTGCAGAGAAACACCCTATAATAATTCCGGCTCATCACCATATTGCCACATTGCTTGTGCAACATTTTCATGATCAAACAAAACATCAAGGACGATTACTTACTGAAGGAGCTCTTCGAGTCGCTGGGATATGGATAGTTGGAGGCAAGAGATGTGTGAGCAAGGTTATCTTTAACTGTGCCATTTGTCGTAAGCTCCGCGGTATGTTTCAGACTCAAAAGATGGCCAATCTCCCGATTGACAGACTCAGCATGGTTCCTCCATTTACTAATGTTGGCCTTGATGTCTTCGGTCCCTGGACAATATCTACTCGACGTACCAGAAAGAATGAATTAAACTGCAAACGGTGGGCAGTACTTTTCACCTGCATGTCTATTAGAGCTATTCACATTGAGGTAATCGAATCAATGGACACTTCTTGCTTTATAAACGCCCTCAGGCGCTTCATTGCCATCAGAGGACCAGTGAAGCACATACGCTCTGACCGAGGATCAAACTTTGTAGGAGCCGTCAGAACACTAAACATTCCTTGCAATCTTGACACTCTTAGGGTTGAAAGGTACTTGAGTGAACACGGATGCACATGGACCTTCAATCCGCCACACTCTTCACACATGGGAGGAGTGTGGGAAAGAATGATAGGCCTAGCAAGAAGAATCTTGGACTCTATTCTCACTCAGGTGGGCTCTACAAGGCTTACTCATGAGAGCTTAACAACCTTTCTGGCAGAAGTTTCAGCCATCATAAATGCCAGACCCTTGACTGCAATTTTGAGTGATCCGAATGATCCATCTCTTCTCACTCCAACCAAGCTGCTTACGCAGAAGACTACAACACCTAGCGCTCCTATGGGAGAATTCAATTCTAAAGACATGTACCGATGCCAATGGAAGCAAGTACAAAGTCTTGCAAACACCTTCTGGGACAGATGGAGAAAGCAGTACCTCCCTATTCTGCAACCTAGAAGAAAGTGGCAAACCACCAAACCCAATCTCAAGCTGGGAGATGTTGTACTCATGAAGGATTCTCAGTTACCCAGAAATGAGTGGTCTGTGGGCCTTGTCACCAGAACTATACCAAGTGAAGATGGTAGTGTTCGTAAGGCAGAAGTCAAAGTATGGAGAAAAGATGGAACCAAAATATTCCTCAGACCAGTGGGTGAACTGACATTTTTGTTCTCATCTGAAGACTCTAGTGGTGACATCCAATGATGTCAAGCGGGGAGTGTTCTGCCCTTCAATGAGGGCATGAGGTGGAAAGCATTGTTGACCACATTATAATCATTATGTTTAATTTTTGGTTAGTACGCCGCCTAGTGGCTGTCAGCTGTTATTGTTATTAGTTGTAAAACATGTAATTGTCAAATGCCTATGTCATTGTCATGTGACCTATGACTTAATGCAATCTTATTGGTAGTAGGTGAAATGCATTGTGGGAGCTTCCACCATTTTGAGACTGTACTTTGGGGAGATCAGACACGCTCCATCTTAGTCATTCTACCCGCCATATATTTTCTCCTTTTCATTCCTTGTGAACAGCATAGCTGGTAAGAGGTGTAAAATAATGTTATAGTCTATCAACTCAGTTACTGTTAATGAACTGTAATGCTTTGTAAGTAGACTGGCTAGCATACATTATGTTATATACATGTAAATGTATCCTACTGTTCTTGCAGGATTATAGATCTGTACTTTATTCTGATTACCTATATGTGCTTGTTTCAGTTTTACCATTAAACAGACATCTGAATATCCTAATCCTCACTGTTCAGTTGTCAACCTGTTGGAGCAATAAAGTTTGACTACATAACCACAACAGTCTGGCTTATTGGAAGACAGGAAGGTTTATGCTGTATGTCAGAGTATACACAGCTGTGACGTATATGAAGACAGAACAAAGGGTACCACGTCATGCTGGGTGGAGTGCAGAGTCTCCTGGCTTGTGATTGGCTCTGTTTCTGGCCGCCAAAAAGCAAAACGGCGGGAGATGCCATTTTCTCGAGCGGGCGAAGTATTCGTCCGAGCAACAAGCAGTTTCGAGTACGCTAATGCTCGACCGAGCATCAAGCTCGGAGAGCATGTTCGCTCATCTCTAATAATATTCCATCTATCTATGTCAGGTCAAAGAGGTTGTCAAAACCCCACATCCTTATACAGACATAATTGATGACATCATTAGTGACAATGCTACTTTATGTGATCTACACATCTTATATACAGCAATAACTGTGTTTCACCTACTACTGCTGACAACTAGTGCGTAAATAACAAATTGTTACTTTTATAGCGCCATCATATTCCTTAGGCACCCCAGGGATGAACCTGGCCCCTCTGCTGCCTGAGGTGACCTGTAGAAAGACCCCCCAACTTGATCAAATACTTATACCCCTTTAATGCCGCAGCCCTTTTCACTCCTCTCTTTCCACAAGCCTTATCCTGGTTTATTTTTCCATTTCCAGGGCTGTATGAGGCTTGTTATCAGTTAACAGGGAGCAAAATGCGCATTGGGGTGTCGGACAGTGTGGACTGGTTAGGCAATGTGGCGTCTTGTGGTTATTTGTCAGCTTCACTGTAAGGTGGACATATCTTGATGGCTCAGAGGTATATGTTTGGGACATTGGCATTAATATTTGTTTTGATATAATGATACGCTGCCTTTTTTCTATCTGAGTAGTCTGAGGATTGTGACCAGCGCCTTTATCTACATTTATTTGTCGCCCTTCTAGTGATGTACACACTGTCCGTGTTGTGTGTAGTTTGCTATTTTAGATGTCAGTAATACAATATTCACCCTGTGGTTGGAGATTTTTTGGTTTTCTACTGAGGAAAGCAATGTGTGCATAATGCACACATTTCATTGTGTTTTTGCAGTGATTTACGGCAAAAACACAAACTGACAGTGCCCTCAGTAATGCCTCCAAGATGCCGCCCCTTGTCATCCAACAGGGGTGCCTCCCCGGGGGCACATGTACAAACAAAATAAGACATTACAGTATTATATTGGTGAGATGAAACTATAGGAATAAGAACCCTACTCACAAGAGCTTCCACTCTATGAATTATGTCTGAGAAGATGTCACAACCCAGCCTTGTGTTACTTATATCACATACTAAATAGTAATACTATGCAGGTTATACTTAGGGTCCTCATGATTACATTTATAATCTATAAAGAATGTACCTTTCTTAAACACTTTTTCAACTGTTCCTTGGTTACAGTCTATTAAGTTAATTTTAGTGGAAGATTGTTTTCATAAATATCCATTGTGGGTATTACCACCGTCAGGTTTTGCCCCTCTTTAGACAACCTCGGGTTAACTGGCTAATATAATCCAGCTCAAAGAAATCACACCAAGACAGAAGTATGGTATAAGATCTCTCCGTGGACACCTGATGCTATGCAAGGCTAGGCATATGATGTGGGCACTCTGTTAAAACAGTGTATCCACTAGTCATTAAAGGAAATCTACCATCAAAATCAAACAGGACATAGATCCAGGAACTGTGACTGTGGTTATATTTTTATATTTGCTATCCATAGCCTCCCTCCTTCTAAAACCAACTTTTTAAATTATGCTAATGAACCAGATAGGCTTAGGGGTGTTACCAGAGCCCCTCCATGCTACAGATTCACAGGCTGTTACAGTGTGCAAGGAGCCCCTCTCCCTCCCACTGTGTGTTAAAACAGTGAGATTACAGGGAGGCAGGGATGGGGGAAGTCGTGAGGAAGCAGTGGGGGAGAATGAAACAATGTAACAGCCTGTGAAGTTACAGCATGGAGGGGCTCTGACAACCAGACTCAGGCTCATTTGCATAATTTTAAGAGTTTAATTTTGGAGGAAGGAGGCCATGGCTAACAAATATAATAGGATTACCACAGTCACACTGCCTGGTGTCCTTGGTTTATGCTTGATATTGATGATAGATTTCCTTTGAGTTATTTATACACCATTCTAGACAGAAGCAGTATATATTGTACTTTAGTATTTTCATATGTAATATAGAAGAATGAGAGTCTTCATTTTTACATAAAGCCTCTATTTGTAGAGTGCAGCACTTCAGCCGTACATGTTATTTGTCTGTCTATACATCATGCCTATATAATGTTTATTGTTGACAACTACAATGTAAGTGGATATTAAGCTGACTAGGATACTACAGCGACCTGCGGGAAACGGCTCATATGGAACGTCAACAACATCTTGAACAAGTTGCTTTGTGTAGGCAGGAAAATAAAATCCATCTCTGATATGTGTCAGGCAATGTAAAGCTGCTGCTACATAAAGCTTATTTACATGAAGCTGCTGGAACGCTGAATGACAATTATAACGTATTCCTTCCTACACAGAATTACTGGAGCAGGACCAACAGATCTGCTGAGAGATGGCGGCAGACGAGGCATGTGATCAGCAGCAGCTCTGTGTACTGCTGGAGAAGGCCGCAGAGCCTACAGGAACCAGGCGACTTACATGTATCTATCACCAGTAGGATACCCCAAGTCAACTGATGAATAACATGATGTAAGGAGGGCCTCAGGGAGCATTCTACGATACGGTGGATCCCATTTCTGAATTCAGAGTTCTTGGGCTGCTCAAAAATATCCCCTAATTTGGGATGTAACTATTGTGACATTTAGCGTTACCTGAATTTTCTGGATTCCAGTGAAAAAACTGTACAGAGAACTTGTACCTTCTATCCTGTTTCCCCTAAAATAAGACTTCCCCCCAAAATAAGACCTAGTGCAATTTTTTTCAAGCTTAGAAATATAAGACCTCCCCTGAAAATAAGACCTAGTGGCAGTCACTCCCCCGAACACTGTACATTTGTATTAATAGATCATTTAGATATTGCACAAGGTTGTGACAAGAATTTATTGGATTAAAACACTTGCTGTTACATTGCAAATGCTATACAAGCAGCTACCTGGACAAGAAGGGGTCATTGAAGGAAAGTGTTATTGTTAAACATAAGAGATCGGGGCCAGGGATTCTAATAGAAAACCAGCATGAAATTCAGAGTTGGGAGAGATATAAGAACGTTAGAGAAGTTGTTGGTTTTTTGTTTATAAGACATTCCCTGAAAACAAGACCTACTGCCTTTTTAGAAGCAAAAATTAATATAAGACACTGACTTATTTTTGGGGAAACACAGTAAGTGGCAGTTATAATACTTATCAGGAATTTTTTTAAAGTGGCCCTTGTTCTAAAGAAGCCCAATATCCAAATTCTGTATGACAAAATCAATAGACAAATCTTCTTGACTCTCTGACTACTGCAGTAGATATTTGCCCGATGAAGACCCCAGTGTGATAAATATGGCTAGGTCATCAGTGTTGGTACAAATTACCTCTTCCCTCTAGCCTTGATTAGCTTAATTGTCATCAAATCTCCAGGAGGCAGAGCTTCAAAGGACGTCCCCAGCTGCAGCGGCTCCAAGGATTTTTCAGAAGTTTCCCTCCATTTTGTTTGACCAAAGACAAAGGGTCATAAAAATTCCAGACTAATATGTTGGTTATGGGCAGTTATGGAGTTATGGTCCACTTCAGCCCAAGACCACATACATTGTGGGATCACATAGATATGACTGAATTGGTTCCCATTGATAAACTAGAACTCCTCCATGATCCTGGATCTGATTCCAGGTAGGAGAGGTCCCAGAGCCCCTCTGTGGGTGTGCAGGGGTGTGTCTGCACCTATTATAATCAGAGCACCACTGGGGCCATTGTCTTTGCCTGGGGAAACAATTCCCCATCACAAGCACAGGAAGAATCTTTAAGTGTGGCCTATCGGTTTCCATTAGGCCCACACAAGGTAACTAAATACTGATACATGTGTCCTACCCATGTACTTTGTACTCTGCTTAACTATATATATGAGGTTGAACCACATTTTAGCATTTTATGACTAAGTAATACATTTTTCAACTACACAAAGTGTTTAAAAGAGGACCTGTCTTCCATAAACAGATGCAGCAGTGTTACACTGCTAGTGTTATCAGAAACTACCAATAACCCTAGCAGACACTCACTGTACAGTAGAAATGCTGGACCGCACTGTAAGCAGTTGGGCGTATTCATGAGGGGGTGGTCTGAAGTTCTGCTTCTCCCTCGGACCGCCCTTCACGCTCCATAGGCCACCAATGACTGTCGAGCTTCATGCAGCAGTCACTGCCTCCTAGTACTGCCCCCTCATGAATATGCCCGACTGCTTACAGCATGGTCCGGTGTTTCTATTGTACAGCGCGGTGGAGGTGCTACATCTGTTGTAGCACTAGAAGCTGCTTGCTTTAGTTTCTTCTCATGTCTTATAATAGTAGGTTACCGCAAGGCAAGCTTTACACTAACCAATATTTCCAGAGACGGACAGATCTGTCGGTAACAAGGCATCGTGGACCTGTTTTTTAATGGGTAAACCAACCATGAAACACACAATTCCAACTGTAAAACAGCTTTAGTAAATAAGGTCTTGGAGAAGTCAGTAATAAAGAGGTTCACCTACCTTAAGAGAGGTATTTTTTCCTTGTCCCATCCTGGAAAACCTATTTGCATATTTTCCAATGTTCTACAAAAAAGATATTAACAGTACTACTGTTTGTGCTTTTACTTAACATGTGATTGTCTACTATAGTGACTTGGTTCACATACTAATTTACTGATCTCCTGCCTTAGTCATATATTGTTAGGCTATCCTAGACACCAAACCACCGGTTGCCAATACCTTTTAAAAATTCCCAATATTTTAGTATGTGAAATGAAAAACTAGCCAAATATCAGACCACTGTGCTTTGAGAGTCACTGGGTTTGGAATGTGAGAATGGGTTGTAACCATAGAAGGGGTTAATATCCAGCGTACATGAGTGGGCGACACAAGATGAAAGAGACAACTGTGAGAGGTTTATGACACACTAGAAAACAATTCACAAAGAGAAAAATGCAACAAAAAAAAAAGAAAATCTAGAATTTCAGTGGAAAAACCAAATACAGGACATGCGTGAGTAATAAAAGATGAAACATCTGTCTATCAGGGATGATGAAAGTGCAGTGTATGTGGAAGGACGCAATGTGTCATCTCCATAATGCTGGGGTCACATACCGTATATACTCGAGTATAAGCCGACCCGAGTATAAGCCGAGGCCCCTAATTTTACCACAAAAAACTGTGAAAACCTATTGACTCAAGTATAAGCCGAGGGTGGGAAATGCATTGGTCACAGCCTCTCCAGTATGTAGCCAGCCAGCCCCAGTGTATATAGCCTGCCAGCCCCTGCCCCAGTGTATATAGCCTGCCAGCCCCTGCCCCAGTGTATATAGCCCCCCCCTTCCCCGTTGTGCAGCACAACAATACCGGATGGATCGCACAGAAGATCTACGGGTGCCGCCAGAAAAGCGAGTTTTGATTTATTTATTTTTTTGACTCGAGTATAAGCCGAGTTTGGGTTTTTCAGCACATTTTTTGTGCTGAAAAACTAGGCTTATACTCGAGTATATAAGGTACTTTATGGACAGAACTGAGCAGAGTAATCAGGATATCCTAATGAGCATGCATTTATTGCACACAACATTATGCAGTGCACACTTCGGTACATGTAGCAAATGTGAACATGTGAAAGAAGCCCCTCAGTCACATTGATTTCATTTTACATAAAATACAGGGCACATTTTACATGATAAAAAATGTATATGGTTAATCAATAGGATGCAGTCAAAACCTCTGGTGACAGGGAAAAGTACAGGAAAAAACGAGCTGCAAATCAAATCACCATAATTTTGGGTTGTAGATAATACAATAATACATCCTCAGTGTGGAGCGGAGATTTATTCCAGGAAATCTACTGTCTGATTCACACCTTGTAAAGCAGCAACATCCTCTTTGCAGCCTGATGCAGGATCTGGATATATATATATTTTTATGGTTTTCTTTTCCTAATTTTTTTAGAATATGCTAATGAGCTGCAAGTGCTTTGGGGAGGGGGCGTGTTATTGCCTGTTGAACTGGAGCAATAGAGTAGAAGGCTCTTTATGTAATTGTGAATAGTGAAGAGAATGGGGTAACGTTAGTGGTTATAAAAGGTGACATAAAATAAAGTTACCCTGATTTGCTGATCTTTGAGTTTGTGAAGCTGCAGTCACATCAAACATGCGTCTCTATAAATATCCTCCTTTGCTCAATGCTGTGTCCCCATGGGGCGTGTTGGCACACAACTGCCCGGGCACACCTGCAAGCTGATTATACACTATTAGAACTGGCACTTATAAGAGCAACTTCCGACCCTCTAGATAGCAGCGGAGGCCCCAGGGAGCGCTCGGCAGCTCAGGAGAGCTAAATTAAAAGATGAGCGCAATTTCAAGTGCTCAGCTCTACACTGACAAGTAGGATCCTAGCACAGGCATGAACCCTGAACCGCAGCACGCCCATCATCTGCTGCAGAATGTATGTCACAGGGACAGCACCAGCCAGAAGTGACAGGATCATATCACACATACAGACCGCTGCATAGTGAGATGTCCTGCAGATCCACATCTTCCTACCAGCAGAGATGATTACATCAGGGATCTCTCTAAAGACCTGCAGAGCATTGCTCTGTCCCTTCTTCCTTCTGTCTAATACTTAGTGAGATATTCTGCAGATTATTACACCTCTGACCTTTTAGGACACCTAACGAACCTTCTGTTGTGGATAGGTTCACCTCTCTGCTATATATTGTGCATTTGATAAGATGGGATCACATTTTTATCCCCCTGGTCGTCGGTCTCCCGTCTCTGGTTTCCAGGGTAACATCATTTGAATAAGTAAATGTAGAAGCAGCTGATGACCAGAGAGGCAGCGAGTAATCAAATCTTCTCGTCACAGAGTGAAGAAGGAAGGAAATCTTGCTGGAGTCCTGGTAGATGGGTATATGATGGATGCCACATACCCAGTATAGAAAAATATAGATTTATATGTAATTCCTGATTTAACATATGTGCTAAAAACTTAGAAACAATAACTGGAATCACATGCAGTCTCCCAGTTACCTACAAGATCGTTTCATTAGGTTTGTTCTTAAATTGAATTTGCATGTAAGTCGTAACTCCAGCCAATTTATTTTTTAGAACCCGTTACAATAAGATTTTAAAAATTTGGGATTGACATGGGAACATTGATAAACAATAAAGCTTAAAGAAGTATTCCCATTTCAGCAAATAATGTTACGGTTTGCATTATAAAAAGTTATACAATTTTCCAATATATTTTCTGTACCAATTCTAAATCTCTGCTTGCTGTCATTCTATAGGAAGCTTTTATGTTTACCTCTAGTGGATAGAAATCTGACCTTGGTCACACAGGTGCACGGCTTGATATATCCCATAGCTTCGCTTACTCTTTAACCCCTACGGGACTAAAATTTGGATGAAATCTTTTGCGTTTAGTTATGGAAAAAAAACAAAATTTGGCAAAAATTTGGAAAAATTCTTTATTTTCAACGTTCTAAATTCTCTACATTTGATGCAGATAGTCAAAGCACCCAAATAAATTCATAACTTACATTTCCCAAATGTCTGATTTATGTTGGATGGTTTTTTAAGATTCCACATATTTTACTAGAATGTTATGAGGCTCAGAATTTTTCACATTTTTTGTAAAATCACCAAAACCCGTATTTAGATGGACCTGCTCAACTTCTAATTGACACTGAGAGGCCTAAATAATAGCTAGACTCATAAATTACCCCATTGTGGAAACTACACCCCTCAACGTATGAAAAAACACTTTTAAGAAGTTTGTTAACCCTTTAGGTGTTTTATAGGGGTTAAAACAAAATGGAGGTGCAGTCTGCAAATTGTAATATTTTTTCACAATGCATTCATTTTAGGTGGAAAATTAAACATTTACAATAGATTAAATGAAAAAACGCTTCACAAAGTTTGATACCCAATCTCTCCCGAGTACACGGATACCCCATATGTGGTGGTATCCTGATGTATGGGTGCACGCCCGGGCATAGAAGGGAAGGAGGCGCCATCCAGATCAGATTTGCTATGTCACATTGTACAGGCTATAATTTTTTTCTTTTTTTTATTGAGGCTTATTTCTTTTGCCACATGAGATGCACTTTTCTGGTACGTAATTTTGGGGCATCTATAGCTAATTGGTGAGATTTAATTAACTCTTTGTTGGTGGAGGAAATGAAAATCATCAATTTTTAGGAAAATTTTTATGTGTTTTTTTTGGCCGTTAACCATACCATAAAAATAGTATATTATTTTTATTCTATGGGTCGCCACGATTACGAAAATACTTCATTTATATAGATTTTTTATTTTTTCCCATTTTTACTGAATAAAAAGTAATTTGGCGAAATTGTTGTTAATTTTAGCATCACCGTCTTTCATATGCATAACTTTTTTATTTTTCACCTCACAAATCTGTTTAAGGGCTTATTTTTTGCGAGAAGGATTGTTCTTTTTAGTGGTCTTATTTTAGATTGCGTAACTTTTTTAAATCACTTTTTAGAGCATTAATAAAAAATCATCTTTTTCAGAGAGAGTTTTTTTGAGGTTGTTTTTTACGGGGTTCACTTTGCGGATCTAATAACGATTCTGTTTTATTATGCAGATTGTTACGGACGCAGGGATACCAAATATGTGGGGGTTTTGTGTATTTTATTCAATTGTACTGAATAAAAACTAATTTGGAGAAAATCTTGTTCATTTTAGCATCACCATCTTTTCATATGCATAACTTTTTTATTTTTTGGCTGACAAATCTGGTTAGGGGCTTATTTTTTGCAAGAACAGTTGTTCTTTTTAGTGGGCTTATTTTAGAGTGCATAAAATTTTTTAAATCACTTTTTAGAGCATTTTTTTATAGGGTATTAATTAAAAATTATCTTTTTTCGGAAAGTTTTTTGCGTTTTTTTCCTCCGGAGTTTACTGTGCGGGTCCAGTAACAATTCTGTTTTATTATGCAGATTGTTACGGACGCGTCAATACCAAATTTATTGTGTTTTTATGTTTTTTATACTTTATTAAGTGTTTTTATGGGAAAGTGACATTTTAGGGGCTTATATTTTTATGTATTTATTTTTTATTTATTATAATGTGTAGTGTCAAGTGTTTTAGCATATTTTTACTTATACATACTTGAACTTAAACCAGTGATGCTCTGATCGCTGGTTTAAGTTCAATACACTGCTCTACAATACTATTTTATTGTAGAGCAGTGTAATCTATCTGGCATGCTTGCCCATGCTCAGACAGTTTAAAGTCAGACCCGGAAGGTCCTCGGAGCTGCCCAGAAGAGGATCGGATCCCCCGGTAAGCGGCACGGGGGATTGGATCCACAGCAGGAATACTCTTACACGCCGCGGTCAAGGTGTTACAGCGCGGTGTCAGCTGTACTAGACAGCTGACAGCCGCTGCTTCTGGTACTGGCTCCGTTCGTGAGCCGGTGCCAGAAGCAGGATGTTATAGTGCATCCTGGTGCGCTAAGTATCTAGCCACCGGGACGTACTATAACGTCCTGGTGCGCCTAGGGGTTAAGGAGTTGTGCACCTGTGTGACCATGGTCAGAATTCTATCCACTCATAGTAAACATAGAAGCTTTCTATGTTTACATACAGCAATCAGAGTTGATACAGAAAGTATATTGGAAATTTGTATAGCTTTTTACAATACAAACAATAACATTAATAAGTGCGAATACCCCTTTAATTGCAGACGCCTTACAGTTGATCATTGCTCCCTGGGACTAAAGTTCAGTAAATTATCAGCATCCATAAAGCATCACCTGGGGTCCCATTGGCCACAGATGTCCGTAACAAGGGGTTGTCTATAAGTCGGGTGTCCCTTTATTTTTGCTTCTTGCTTCTGATTCTGGTTATATGTGCCGGCATCAGGACCGAGGGCATTGAATACATGTTGGCTCTACCAAACTCATCACTCCCAGGTCGCCTCCTGCATCAGATGTCATATTTCCCTGGTTCCTGATGCCAGCACATAGTACCAGTGTCAGAAGCAAGAGTCAACTGTTCACTGTAGACCCTGACTTCCTGGACTTACTTCCAATTGGGGTTCCCCACACCTTATCATCCCATGCACTCTTAAGTCACTGAGCAAGTAGAAAATGTTTGTAGATCTGCACAATAGCAGGTGCAGGTCTGGAATATAATACATGATGCAACTCAGTATCAGTACATATTAAGTAATGTAATATATGGACTCAATGGGGCAGATTTACTTACCCGGTCCATCCAGCGACGCGTTCTCTGCGGAGGATTCGGGTCCGGCCGGGATTCACTAAGGTAGTTCCTCTGACGTCCACCAGGTGTTGAAGTTTGTCAGATTGCACTGGATTTCACCGACCTATCGTGCGTGCAGGTAAGCGCGTGTCAAGTGACACTTTTTTTTAAAAAATGGGGCGGTTTTTCCGAATCCATCGGGTTTTTCTAAGGCCACGCCCCCCGATTTCCGCCACGTGCATACCGGCGCCAATGCGCCACAATCTGATTGCGTGCGCTAAAATCCCAGGGCAATTCAGGGAAAATCGGTGCAAATCAGAAATTTTCGGATAACACGTAGGCAAAACACGATTCAGGCCCTTAGTAAATGACCCCCAATGTGGTATATTTATTTATTTATTTTTTAATGGTGTATTGAAATAGACCATGTTCTATGTATGTGCCTAATTTAACATGGTCTTTTTATGTTGTGATAAATGTCTCCATGTTCTTTTGTTTGCATTTTTTTAATTTCTTGTAATTTGTTTATAAAGGGAACCTACCACCACGAATCTACCTATAAAGGTAGATTGGGTGGTAGGTGGATCAATAGGACGTGAGGATAGCCCTTTTAAGGGTTAATCCTCATGTCCCCGCACTTTTTGATAACTTTTATTAGCTTTATATGCAAATTTTGTTATGCGGCTACAAGGAGCTGCGCGCCGAAGATTGTGAGTAGGAGGAATAAAGATGCTACTGGGGCGTGGAGTAGCCGCGTCTTGTCGCCTCATAAAAACAGCATGTTGGTTATTTTTGTCGAAAATAATCACTATTTGAGTTTTTTAAAAAAAAATAAAACACCAAAACGTATACATGTTCCTTGAAACAAACCTAAAAAAAAACCACAAAACACAAGGTAATCATTTGAACTTTATATATTTTAAATCATTTTTTAAAATTAAATATATGCAAATGGTCATCCAAAACAAACATTTTGTTTTATGTAAAGGCAGGTCAACAATTACAAATATAGTAAATTTGAAGATCAGATCTAAATAAATCATCACAGAGTGACTGTGCGATTGTTTTGCGCAGAAGTTTAAAAAATTGGAATAGTAAAACCACCATTGCACGGGGTTGCACACCCACAAACAAGGATACATTTGTTGCCCTGGGAACATTTGCAAGAAAGACGTTGAAACACCTTTGCGATAAAATGAGGCAAATAAATTGCAAATGACACAAATTGTGCAAATTTTTGCGCAAAAACTAAACAACATAGAATAGATTCGAAATGATAAATGTCCTCCAATGACTCCACCACCAGAAGAGTGAGTCCAGTTCTGAATTATAATACAGGATGTAACTCAGTTTCAGTGCAGGATAAGTAATGTAATATATGTACGCAGTGTATCAAACTTTCTTTAATTTTTGAGACTTTTCATGGTTGTGAGCTTGTGCTCATTTACAACTTTTCTGCAGTTTTCCCTAATTTATCACCTAAATCCAGATGTGAAAGTTACACATGTGACCAGGCTGCCCCTGACCAGGGATAGCAACTAGCTTGGAAGTGATTGTGACTTTTGGAGACTTTTTACAACTTTTGCTTTAAAAAGTCGTAAATACACTAAAGACCAAACACCACATGTATCAATAAGGAAAAACCGCTAAGACACACCTGACCAACAGAAAAGCCGAGAAAAGTCCCAAAACAAAGACAAAGACAGAATTATGATACATGTGAAGAGGCTTGCACATCTTCATGCCACGTAGAGATAAGGGACATCAGAATCAGAATAGTGAGTACAACTCTGAAGTTTAATACAGGATGTCACTCAGGATTAGAACAGGATAATTCATGTAAAATAGAGAATGTATACATTTCGAGTAGAATAGTGAGTGCAACTCAAGAACAGCCAGAAAATGCAATGTGCTGTATGATGTATGACGGCTAATACTGATGATGGTGATTTATTCTATATGTTACCTAAAGGGGTATTATGATAATAGAACGTACAGAAATAGCTGACTTTGAGATAAATGATCCTGAAGGGCGCCCTGTAGTGGTGTCTATGCACATTGCAGTGACATTAACGATCGCTCTGGAGGCAGGACCACAGACCCACGTGTCTCAACCTGCGAGCGGAACAAATGAGTGTAGCTGTTTATTGCATCTAGTGACAAGTGCTGCTTGTTTTGTGATGAGAAGCGGCGCCTTCTTTCCTGGTAACTACCGCAGGAGAAAGCGATAAATTACGGGGATATAAAATCTATATCTTTCTCATTAGCTCAGTGATCGCAGGTTCCAGGCATGGTGCTTGGCCTCGCTGTGTCGACAACATTTATTTATGATAATGGTCGAATCAGCCAATTTCTTTTGGGGGATTTAGTCACAAAATGAAGAGAGCGTAGGCGGCATGGGTAAAAGCCTCGGAGTGGAATAATTCCACCAGGTTGTAATAAATAGCGGTGCCGAGTATCATTTACTTTTCTTAATGTACAAAAAAATGACCTGGATGATTACCAGACTTATATACTGCCGGTGTACATTCCTCTGTAAAGGCCTACACTTAATGCTCAAACATCCTCCAAAAAATTGTCAGCAAAAGATTTTATAAATCCGAGCTATTAGAAAACATTGTCACAATATATAACTCATAGCGCTTGTAGGCAGGGCTCGCTTTCCTTTTGTTTCGTCTGACTGTGTTATTTCTTAGTAATGTCTTATTTTGTTTGCATATGTTCCCCATAAAGTGTTGCAGAATATGATGCTATATGAATAACAATTATTATATATGTATGATAGGTGAGGTGTGCATAGTTCTGCTGAGGGTAGCCCCATTACAGCTAATGATGTTTACTGGGTTCCACCAGTTAAGTTTCTGTGTCTATTTTATCTGCTCCCATCGTCCTTATATTTGTCGAGATAATTTTTTATTCCCCTTTGGACATAACAAGGATCTACAGTTTTCTTTGTATTAGATTGTGTTTCATCCTCACAACAGTTTTCTATGTGATTTGACAACTGCTGAGTCTCCTCTGTTGTCTCTGCAATACTCAGGAGCCAAGCGCTTTCTTTTTGCTTGATGTGTAAAATAACGGAAATGAAAGTAACAAAAACTAGATGATTTAGTGCAATGAGCAGCGTCTGCAGCTGACTGCTGGACACTGCAAAGCCCAAGAGTTTTTCATCTGATCGACATCATTTGTTTTATAAATCTAAAGTATAAATACAAATAAACAGAAATCGATTGTAACTGTCGGATTGACTGCCTCTATCTCCGACTGTCACTTTGTCAATGGGGAGATTTATGAGTGTCTGAGCGCAGAACTGCCCTAGTTGCTCATGGCAACCAATCAGAGCTCAAGTTTTATTTTTACACAGCTGTTTATAAAATTATAGGTGATTGCTGATTGGTTTCCATGGGAAACTGGAACAGTTTTACCTCAGACCTATGACGTTTCCTGAGTCACAGAGAGCATCTGTGCAAAATTAGGTGATTGTAAACGCGATGGTACAGATTCCCTTAGCGGACATACATACATAAATACATGTATACACACACACATACACTCAGCTTAATCATTTGCCTCTACCCATCTAATAATCCCCACTTCAAAGGGGTTGTTGACAAGGCTACTTAAAGAGAAACCATATGAATTAACCCGGCCAAAATAAATACTTCATTAAAAACTATTATCAAAAAGCATTGCCCTTATCCGTAAATGGTTTCTTTCCATGGGTGAAATATAACATCAATTTCTAAACTTTTATGCAAATCACTTGATGTGAGTCCTACGCTAAGCGAGTCCTGCATATTAAATTTTACTTCCACTGCCCTGCCTCCTTGTTCCTGATTGACAGGTCTCACTGCTAGGACATGCTGCTGTGAGGAACATTGACAGAGTTCTATTACATTATTAGGCATTTCATGTCATGTGACCATAGCGATGTCCTCTAAGGTCTTTTACCCCGTTACATTTGCAACATCTACTCTGTATATGTATATGATTAAGCATGCATGAGGAGGAGTAAAAGTCCACAAAGGACTGCTGTGATTTCATGTGTTCAGAAACATACATGGGGTAGATTTTGCAAATGTAACTGGGCAAAGGATCTGAGATTACATCACCCCAGTCACATGACATTAAGTGCTGAATGCTGAGAAGAGGCATGAGACATGCGAAACATCAGATGGGAGGGGCCAACCAAGCAGGACACACCCCCTCTGATACCAGGTGATATAACATTAAATTGATTTATGGAAGTAAGGGAAACAATTTTTAGCTAAAAGAAGGGTACCAGTTAGTTAATAGAACTCTATGGTAACCTGTCACTGGCTGCATTTGAGAAAATGTGGTAACAGGTTCCCTTTGAAGGGTTTTTGCTATTATTAATAAAGTTTTCTGGGGAAAGTATAACATCCCAATTGGATCATCTATATTGCACTTACCCTGGTAAAGAGTGGATGTTTTTGGCATGCCCCTCCAACCATTGACATGAGAGTTGTTATCATGGAGGAGGAAATGCATAGAGTATTAAGAATATGACCTTGCATCTGATGATAGTTTGCAGGACACTGGTCTACATAGGAAGTGACAAGTGCCAGCTGGTCATGTGATGCAGAAAAAGCTTAGCAGAGTATGTTCAATATATCACCCAATGCAGGCAGTCCCTGGGTTACATACAAGCCCTTCAATGAGGGCATGAGGTGGAAAGCATTGTTGACCACATTATGATTATAATGTTTAATTTTTGGTTAGTACGCCGCCTAGTGGCTGTCAGCTGTTATTGTTATTAGTTGTAAAACATGTAATTGTCTAATGCTTATGCCATTGTCATGTGACCTATGACTTAATGCAATCTTATTGGTAGTAGGTGAAATGCATTGTGGGAGCTTCCACCATTTTGAGACTGTACTTTGGGGAGATCAGACACTCTCCATCTTAGTCATTCTACCCGCCATATATTTTCTCCTTTTTATTCCTTGTGAACAGCACAGCTGGTAAGAGGTGTAAAATAATGTTATAGTTTATGAACTCAGTTACTGTTAATGAACTGTAATGCTTTGTAAGTAGACTGGCTAGCATACATTATGTTATATACATGTAAATGTATTCCTAATGTTCTTGCAGGATTATAGATCTGTACTTTATTCTGATTACCTATATGTGCTTGTTTCAGTTTTACCATTAAACAGACATCTGAATACCCAAATCCTCACTGTTCAGTTGTCAACCTGTTGGAGCAATAAAGTTGGACTACATAACCACAACAGTCTGGCTTATTGGAAGACAGGAAGGTTTATGCTGTATGTCAGAGTATACACAGCTGTGACGTATATGAAGACAGAACAACCATCAGTGGGTTCCGTAGAGTTGAACTAGTACAAAACTACTACATCATTGGGGTCAGGATGTGGTCTAGTGCATTGGGAGATGGTCCAGTTACAGGGACAATACTGATTGGTCCGGTTCAGGGACATCTGGTTTAGTTGCCTCATTTAAAAAAAATCTGGAAACATCTTCATACTTGTATGAAAACTCCTGCATATTTTGCATTATTTTTGTAGTGTATTTTGCCGTTTTATTTTCGAAACGCAGCAATATATCAGAATAGCAATTGGTGCAATTTTGGGGTTTATTACAACACAGCTTTCTCTAGGTTTGTTTTTTTTAACATTTTCCGATACATTTCATCATAACCTGAAAAACGTGCAAGCAAAAAAAAACATCAAAAGCAATTTGAAAAAAATATTTATTAATTTATTTTCACGGTTGCAGATAATATTAATTCATTCTGTCAAGTATGAAGACATACGAGAATCATGTCATCAGGATCAAACTTGGGAACGGGGTACAGGATCGGGGTTCCAGATACA
The DNA here is from genome assembly GCA_019512145.1 of Engystomops pustulosus. NCBI lineage: Eukaryota > Metazoa > Chordata > Amphibia > Anura > Leptodactylidae > Engystomops > Engystomops pustulosus. The sequence continues at coordinate 8,792,357 of CM033642.1, read as the reverse complement.
GGTTTGGGTTCAGGGTTACTGGATCAGGGAGGAAACAGGGTTCCGAGTCAGGATACAGGGTTCTAGATCAGGTTAAAGATATAGCGTTCTGGAAAAGGTTAAGGATACAGTGTTCTGGATCAGGGTAAGGATACAGTGTTCTGGATCAGGTTAAGGATAAAGTGTTCTGGATCAGGTTAAGGATACAGTGTTCTGGATCAGGGTAAGGATAGAGTGTTCTGGATCAGGTTGAGGACACAGGGTTTCCGATCAGACTCAGGATACAGGGTTTCAATTCAGGTTCATGATTCAAGGGTCCGAATTAGGTTCAGGATAAAAGGTTCCAAATCAGGTTCAGCATACAGGGGTCTGGATCTAGTTCAGTATACAGGACTCTGGATAAGGTTCAGGACACAGGTTTCAGGATCAGGGTCAGGATAAAGGGTGCCGGATCCAGTTCAGATTGCAGGGTTCAGGATTAGGTTCAAGATACAGGGTTCTGGATCCAGTTCAAGATACATGGTTCTCAATACAGGCTCCAGTTCAGACTGGATTTTGGGTTCAGACTGGGGTATGCAGTGTTCCATAGCTGAAATGGCACAGGTCACAGAAGAACCAGACCATGATAAGGTTCACAGAGTCAGGTCACAGAAGAAACTGACAACCAACCTAAGTGAACTGGATATTAGCTCTTTATCCAGAGATGATGGGGCAGATTTACTTATCCGGTCCATTCGCGATCCAGCGGCGCATTCTCTGCGGTGGATTCGGATCTTCTGGCGATTCACTAAGGCAGTTCCTCAGACATCCACCAGGTGTCGCTGCGGCGCTGAAGTCCGCCAAGGCCCGCTGGAGTTCACAATCCTATTCTTGGTGAAGGTAAGCGCATGTCCAGCGACACTTTTTTTTTTTAAAAGGCAGCGGTTTCTCAGAATCTGTCGGGTTTTCGTTCGGCCACGCCCCTCCATTTCCGTTGCGTGCATGCCAGCGCCGATGCGCCACAATCCGATCCCGTGCGCCAAAAACCCCGGGGCAATTTCCTGACGGGAAAACGCGAATCGGGCCCTTAGTAAATGACCCCCGATGAGTCCAACATAGAGCTCCAGAATGAACCACCCAACTTTCCAGGGATCAGATACTGCAAGGCAGCCTTCTATCAGCTCCAGCAAGGTGACCCTAGGAGTGGATCACAAGCTCTGAAATCCTACTAATGGTCCATAGATGGCCTGATCTTTGTATCTGGCTAAACGTTTTTTTTTACCTTTGTGTGTTAATTGCAGCAGGACTGTGAAAAATGCATTTATATTCTAGGATTTTAGCTGGACTAGCAGTACTGAACGGGTGTAAAAGATCTTACTCCTGAGTAACAGCTGTGACAGGCTTCTGGTGTGAGGAAACTCCTCCAGTGCTCCAAGTCCAGATACAATCCTGGAATATTAATTCATTTTTTCACAGTCCTGCTGCTACTAACAACACAAACAAAGGTATGACTACACAGATCTCCAGGGACAAAACATAACGCAGTCTACTGCTTTATGTGGTCCATACTTCTGGTAGACTTACTTTATGTATGTGGCTAGGGATGTAGTTCTGATTCTTATTCTGCATATACATAATTTATATATTTTTTGCATAGTGGAGACTTGTTGGGTAATAAAGGAATTTACAATGTTGGTTTGTGCATACCATATCTCCTGGCAGTATATCCTCCCGATTAGGTGGGACTTTTTATGTTTTGTACTTAGGATGTGCTGATTTCGCATAACGACCCACATTTACTATGCACACTGCCGCAATCCTCAGAGGTCATATCCACACATATTGTGAGTTTTCTAAATCTGTAGATTTCGATTATGACCAAGAGATTTATGACACGGCACATTTTATGAGTCTGCTGGAGGAAAACTTTGGTAAGTTCTTGTTTTTATTTTTTTTGCCTTTTGTCACTGGAGTCCACTTGTGAGTGAAGCCCTAATAAATTAGAAGTAGCTTGTTTTGGATTAAATGTATTAAGGGCATGTTCCCGGTCCCTACAGACTATCTATGAGATGGAAGTGATGGAGTGTGTAATCAGAGTAAACTGATATATAGCACAAAAAGGTCACCATCCTACAAAAGCAATAAAAGCAGAGTAGAGTTCTTGAACTCCAGCCATAAAAGAAGGGTTTTTTTAAAGTGTTTTTAAATAGAAACTCTTCGGGTCGGGTGCAGTACTTAAATATATTTAATTACGTCTTGGTGTTCCTATTCATGGTTGTATATCTTTAGCCACATGGCAATAAATTACTATAATATATTATACTGTGATCGTCTAATGACATGGATTGGTGTAAATTATGTAGTTTTCCTATAAATAAACAACATTTCTTTTTGCTTTTATTGTCCAGTATGAAAAAAAAATATTTCAAGGCCACTTTAGTGGGCTAGCAGTATAATAAAAGATTATTAACTGTTTCTGCTTTCCTTGCCTTTCTACTTCCTGCTGAACGCCACTTCCTGGGTGTCTCCCAACAACAGGAAGCACTAAAAGAAACTGCTCAGCCAATCACTTTTTGATGTGTTTTTGTTCAGTCGAAGCATCAACACTTTTAGCCCAGCCAAAAAAAAATGCTTAACCTTAAACTTATACATTTAAAATCATTCAATAATAACCAGATATTTCACTTATACAGACATACAATCGGGCAGATTTACTTACCCGGTCCATTCGCGATCCAGCGGCGCGTTCTCTGCGCTGTATTTGGGTCCGGCCGGGATACATTAAGGTAGTTCCTCCGCCGTCCTGCGCTGAAAAGCATCGGAACGCGCTGGAGTTAACCGAGCCAGGCTGAGTGAAGGTAAGTGCAAGCTCCGCAACAGATTTTTTTTTCTAAATGCGGCGGTTTTTCCGAATCCGTCGGGTTTTCGTTCGGCCACGCCTCCCGTTTTCCGTCGCGAGCATGCCAGCGCCGATGCGCCACAATCCGATCGCGTGCGCCAAAATCCCGGGGCACTTCAGGGGAAATCGCCGCACATCGGAAATATTCGGGTAACACGTCGGGAAAACGCGAATCGGGCCCTTAGTAAATGACCCCCAATGTATTAGAATGCTTAAATATCAGAAAAACAATGTACAAACAGGGTAAATGTGATTAAATCAAACAAACTAATATGCACAGCTTAAATCTGCCCCCACCTTCCAGTTCCCACCTTTGTTAGGTGTCTTAACATTGTGGTTCCTGTGTTCCCAGCAAAGGTGTGTAGAGGTTTAACTCTTAAGCACACCATGACGTTTTTTTTTCCTGTTGTTTAGGTCCCATACAATCACTTGAGAAAGGAAATTGCCCCTAAAAAATTTTTTAAATTTTCATAAAAATGTGAAAAATTTGCTACTAAACATAAAAGCCTTTACCATCCTGTCACAAAAAAATAAAATCTCAAAATCAACTTTGTATATTAAAGTGTTCCAAAGTTATTACAATTTAAATTGACACATGTCAGATTTGAAAGATGGGGTTGTGTCCATAAGGTCAAAATAGGGTGTGTCCTTATGGGGTTAAGGAAACAGATTTCTGTGTTCCTGGCCCTTTATTCTGCTTCTATCTCTACCCCAGCTTGTCTGTTTGAAATCTGACCCTGACTTATGGCTTGTTTGGACTCTGTTGAATTTCTGTACTGGACTTGGGACTGTCTTTGACTATGCTTTGCCCAGCCCCTGGGTCCTAGGTCAAAGCCATTGGACAGCACAGTAAATACACAACCAATCATGATTCATTTCATCTGCTTTGTATCCTATTTGTTTGACAGGGTTTTAGCATTATCTTTGTCTTGTTTGGGTCAGCGGTCACTAACACCAGGACTGCCCCAAGAAGAAGTGTCCAGGTGGTCTTCTGCAGAGAGGGTGAAAGGGTTAAAAACAGGGGTTCACTAATAGCAGGCTCTTAAAATGGCTTAAAGTCAAACCTGTTTGTTAGCATGGAGGCTTCACAATCACTTTCCATTACAGTATGTGGAGGTTAATTAACACAACCGAACAATAACGAGATGACTCTGATGACCTTACCTCATTCTACACTGCAAGGCTGAAAATAAACCTCAGTAGTTACTGTATGTAAAAAAAAAACTCAGGCAAAAGTGATTAAGAACATAATTATAATAAAAACCCAATTCAAATGAATGTGTTATTTTTGGATCGTAGATTATGTTCAAGAAATATGAAAATATTTACTGCTGTTACTCATTTTTATGTTCAGCACAGCTCTTCTGGTTTTTATTATTTATCGGTACCTATAAAGCAGAATACTGAATGTGCCGGGATCACTTTTCATTTCTGTGTTGAATTTCCAGTTACATGACATCATGATTAATGAAATGCTCATTAGCAAATTAGAAGACCACATGTGTCTTATGGATTAGGATGAACATGGGAGATTCTTTAATTAATGATGTTCTCCAGTCAGGTCTTCTGCAGCTTCATTGACTAGATTTAGTCAGTAACCTTTACGAGTCGTGACTTACAGACACTCAACTTTATAAAATTTTTAAAAATCTTCGATATTTTACATTTTTGCCATCTATTCAACTTTTTTTTTTACATGTAATTAATAGAATAAGTTTATAATAATTTTTTTTATCCATGGCATTTAACCATACAATTACATTGTCTATGATAATTGTTCCAGGTTATTTGGGAACAAGCTCCTTCTAGTCAATGGTGCATTAACCTTATTGTTATACCTGTGCCTGCATCATCCTCTGCCTGTAAGGTGTGAATGAGGATGCACTGATAACTGTCTGTTTCATGTTAGTCTGAACCCTGCTGTATTTCTTTCTTAGCTGCCTTTATTGACTTCCACCACACCCATCTGTCTCCTGCAAACTCTGCGTTGGTTCTTTAATAGTTAATCCTCTGTGATTGACCGAATCTCACCCCACTCTCATTGCTGATCTGCCTAATATCAGCGAACTGATCAAATTCCCTTCCAGACCGGGGCTTTGGCATCTGATCAAATAATTTATGGACCAGTGCTCTTTGACTGCTATAGCCTTGTACTTGGCTTGTTTATTATTTCATCTGTTTTCCAATATCCTTGACTCTGATTCTTTGACCATCCGTTTGCCTAGTGATTTTGTACTGCATTGTCCTCCAGGTTCTGACCCGTATTTGGCAACTATCCCTCTCTGTTTGTATTTTCTTGTCTTTGTCTTCATTTGCACTTTGGAGGAGGAAGAGAACATCAAACAGTTGCGTCTTACCACTAAGGGTAGGTAGGGTTATAAGGCAGGGACAGCTGGAAAAGAGTTTAGTCTCATGGGCCACTGTCCATTCTCAGACCATAGGTAAAATTATTTTGCAAACAACATATGGATGCACACCTTCAGAGAAGAAAATAAAATGTTACCATGCACTTGGTTAGTGTGAGATAATTTCCATATAATCTTTCCATAGCCTGTTGAAAGAGATGAACAGGTTTTTTCAAAGAAACATCAAATTGATGGTTGGCATACTACAATGACATAATAGGGGAGCTTTATCAATCTGTCTGTATCAGAATTATGCTGTAATTTGAACCTGAAATGCTGTGCTCCAGGTTTATTAAGAGTTTTATACTATTTCAGGCAGTTTTCTGACTTAGCCTCACCTTGAGAAAAGGAGGTGTGGCCTAGCTCAGACACCAGAAAATTCAGTCAGTGCAGTACAAAATTACTAAACCGATAGTTTAGTAACTAGTGGTCTATTCACTGACACGTTGTTAAATCTCCAAATGGATATTTTTCAGCATTTTGTATTTGGTGACAAGTCCCAATTGAATGCAATATGTTATCAGGAAATAACTAGAAGTGAGCGGACCCAAAGAACAGGTTGGGACTTGGAGTTTGTTTTCGGCCGCCTAACCTGGACATATTACCAGATTTAGGGCAACTAGACATGGCTGTGATTGGCCAAAGGGACAATTTGGCAACCCATACCCAACCACCAGGTCTGCTCATCCCTAGAAATAACCTTTTGCTTATATCTTCTATCTATTGGCTTATTTTTTTACATTTTTAATATCATTATGAACATCATACCACATCTAGAAATGTTTTCACACTGACTGCAGATAGGCAGATAGCCTCATATAGGCTGTAGAGATCATATGTTCTGTAGAGATCACTTCACTGATAGGATAAAAAGCAAAGTTACGCATGTATTTTTATAAAACTGTAGACAGACAACACTTGATGTAGCATTCACAATAAATAATGATTGTTGCTCATCTTCTCCACTTCCCTGCACGATTGCTGTTCTGCCATATTCTGACATACATGGGCACTTTTACTTACCAGTTCCGGAGGAGTTCCCGAAAGTGCATTGTCCGACAACAATGCAATGTGCCGCGATTCACTAAGATTGTGCGCCAGATTTCCTGCATGTGTCGCTTCCCTGATCAGGTCCGCTGGAGTTCACCATCTTCCTCCCGGTGCATGTAAGTGCATTGTCTTGCAGCACAAAGTTCGTCCGAATTAGTTGGATCATCCGATGGCCCGCCCCCCGATTTGTGTCACATGATAGCTGGCACGGCTGTGCCAAAATTCGATAGCGTGCGCCAAAATCCCCCCCACTCTCATTGCTGATCTGCCTAATATCAGCGAACTGATCAAATCACCTTCCAGACCGGGGCTTTGGCATCTGATCAAATATTTCATGGACCACTGCTCTTTGACTGCTATAGTCTTGTACTTGGCTTGATGTGTTTATTATTTCATCTGTTTTCCAGTATTTTTGACTCTGTTTCTTTGACCATCTGTTTGCCTAGTGATTTTGTACTGCATTGTCCTCCTAGTTCTGACCCGTATTTGGCGACTATCCCTCTCTGTTTGTATTTTCTTGTCTTTGTCTTCATTTGCACTTTGGAGGAGGAAGAGAACATCAAACAGTTGCATCTTACCACTAAGGGTAGGTAGGGTTATAAGGCAGGGACAGCTGGAAAAGAGTTTAGTTTCATGGGCCACTGTCCATTCTCAGACCATAGCTAAAATTATTTTGCAAACAACATATGGTTGCACACCTTCAGAGAAGAAAATAAAATGTTACCATGCACTTGGTTAGTGTGGGATAATTTCCATATAATCTTCCAATAGCCTGTTGAAAGAGATGAACAGGTTTTTTCAAACAAACATCAAATTGATTGTTGGCATAGTACAATGACATAATAGGGGAGCTTTATCAATCTGTCTGCATCAGAATTATGCTGTAATTTGAACCTGAAATGCTGTGCTCCAGGTTTATTAAGATTTTTATACAATTTCAGGCAGGTTTCTGACTTAGCCTGACCTTGAGAAAAGGAGGTGTGGCCTAGCTCAGACACCAAAAAATTCAGCCAGTGCAGTAGAAAATTACTAAACCGATAGTTTAGCAACTAGTGGTCTATTCACTGACACGTTGTTAAATCTCCAAATGGATGTTTTTCAGAAATTTGTATTTGGTGATAAGTCCCAATTGAATGCAATATGTTATCAGGAAATAACTAGAAGTCAGCGGACCCACAGATCAGGTTGGGGTTCGAAGTTTATTTTCGGCTGCCTAACCTGGACAAATTACCAGATTTAGGGCAACTAGACATGGCTGTGATTGGCCAAAGGGACAATCTGGCAACCCGTACCCAACCACCAGGTCTGCTGATCCCTAGAAATAACCTTTTGCTTATATCTTCTATCTATTGGCTTAATTTTTTTACATTTTTAATATAATTATGAACATCATACCACATCTAGAAATGTTTTCACACTGACTGCAGAGCCTCATACAGGCTGAGACTTCATGTTCTGTAGAGATCACTTCACGGATAGGATAAAAAGGAAAGTTACACATGTATTTTTATAAAACTGCAGACAGACAACACTTGATGTAACATTCACAATTAATAATGATTGTTGCTCATCTACTCCACTTCCCTGCACAATTGCTGTTCCGCCATATTCTGACATACAGGAGCACATTTACTTACCCGGTCCGGAGGAGTTCCCGAAAGTGCATTGTCTGACAACAATGCACGGTGCCGCAATTCCCCAAGTTTGTGTGCCCGATTTCCTGAATGTGTCGCTTCCCCGATCAGGTCCGCCGGAGTTCACCATCTTCCTCCCGGTGTATGTAAGTGCATGTCTTGCGGCACAATTTTAAAGTCAAATCCTGCGGTTCGTCTGAATTAGTCGGATCGTCAGATGGCCCGCCCCCTGATTTGTGTGCGCAAAAATCCCTTTCTAAATCCCTGTCACAGCGGGGCAAATCTGATACCATCGGAATATCCGACGAAAGTGCGGTCCCCGAGACCCTTAGTTAATGAGCCCCACAGTATTTATTATTCTATGTGGGACAGGCCGACATTTTTACTGCTACCATTTAGGTACTGTACAACTGAAATACTGAAAAAATGATGAATCAGACTTTTTTCTGTTATGAGGTTAACCTATGGAATAATTATTGATATATTTTAATAGATGGGGCTTTGGCACACAAGGACAACTAACATGTTTATGACCTCTGCTTCTGTCATGGTGTTTTACATCATTTGTGCAAAGTAACACATGGGAATACATTGATGTGTAACCTCATATCTGCTACCTCTGCCCCCATGTCTTCCTCTCCTCACACAGACACCCATGTCCCCTTTTCATCACATAGCACCCCATGTTTCCCCCTCTCCAAACCCCCATGTTCCCCCCTCTTCTCACACAGCTCTCTCATAGTTGCCCCTCTCCTTACACAGACCCTCATGTTTCCCCCTCTCCTCACATAGACCCTCATGTTTCCCGCTCTCCTCACATAGACCCTCACATTTCCTCCTATCCTCACACAGCCCCCCATGTCCTCCTTCTCTTCTTAAAGAAGCAATACCCATTCACTTAACACTTAACCCAATACAGCTCATGTCCCCCCTATTTATTAAGTGAGACCCCCATGTTTTCCTCTTCATAAAGTAAGCCCCCCCTGTTCAATCTCTTACCGCCCATTATGTTCTCCTCCACTACGTGCCCTCCATGTTCTCTTCTTCATTTAACAAGCACCCCCTTTTGCCCCCTTAATTCACTGAGCCCCCCCCTCCACCCCTCACAATCTGTTCCCCCCTCAATGTATCATCTCCAACTCCTCCCTCACCTCACAGTGCGGTTATCTTCTCTTCCAGAAGCTGATGCCTGTACCCCGCATTTGCCAGCTGGTCATGTCATCATGACTTCATCCAAGATAAGTCCTTTAGGGAAATGCAGTGTATCCATTGCACAGGTTTCATTTGGTTTTTAACGCGATACTGAGCTCTACAGTATATTAGCCCCTAAGATACCGCCCAACTTCATCCAGCAACGGCATATGTGTCACTGGTGGGTAACCCCTTTAAATTTCTTCCTAATCCTGAAAATCAACTGAGGACTGGGGACATTTTTTAATCTATTTAACTGCTGGATAATCTTTTTTCTTTATGACGGTCATTCTCTAATTGGCTAAGTACTTTAGAAAAAGGAATTCAATATTTTAAAAACATTTACTTTAACATTTAATGAGCAGACTAATACTTTAATAGTTCAATGTTAGTGTCTAAAATTTAAGACGGAAATTTTTTTTACGCACGATGATAAAAAATTATAGACTTCTATAGCAACAACTTCAGCAACAAGCAACAATCAGGTATAACCAAAGAGGAAAATTTCCCCTATTAAACAGCTTCTCTATTCTTTGAGTTTGCCCTATTTTAGGAGCGTGAGCCTTTCCTTACACCAGGAAGTGAACACAAGCTGTGATTTAGAGTCAAAAGTTCCTCTGCTGCCGTATTTGAAAGCTGAAGATATCAAAGTTAGAGTCCTTAAGGCCAAGAAATGTAGACGCTCTAATCCGGGGAGAGCGCTCTGTGTGAGCGTACCACCCCGCATCTAGAAGGTTAACGTATCTAAATGTAGCTTGAGAAGCAATGGCACAGGGACAGCCGCAGGAATTCCCATTTGCTTTTTCATGCAGGCCCTTATTTAAAACAGCATGACACCCAGTAATTGGTGCACTTGAAATGTACACTGAGCCACGTGAAAAGTACATTAAAAAAATGTTAGGTTTGCTGCGAATAAATGTCTAGTTAAAGGGCAGAGAAGCGCAAGAGTGGAAGAAAAATGCAATAAAAAAATGGGAATTAAAATAAATAACAAAGAAACACTCCCGCTGATAGTGAAATCTGCTCATGTTTGTTGTGGGTCTAGATACGTCAGATTCAGGACTGGAGTGAGGAAACGCTGCGGAGAGTATTTATTAAACAATATTTTTTTTATGGAAAGGTCACCAGTGCAAAAGGTTCATGGAACAATGGCTGGAAAGACTTCAGAAAAAAAAACCAAGATACGTCCAAGAGTCTATATATAAAGAAACCAAACATAGACAGTAAGAATAGAAAAGAGCAGTCAACAGGATTGGGTTTGTCGAAAGGCCATAAAGATGAAGGAGATCATACAGAAGGTCTATGTAGTTACTCTGGGGCTCCTAAAAACTGGTAGGTTAATTCCTATCTAAAAAGGTCTTATACTCTACAACCTAAGGCAGTGGTGGCGAACCTATGGCACGGGTGCCAGAGGTGGCACTCTGAGCCCTCTATATGGGCACCCAAGCCATCACCCCAGGGCAGAGTTCGCAAGACAGGACTCAAGGCCTCTTGCAGTCCCAGGCAGCCCAGTCCCTCTTGCAGTCCCAAGCTACAATGATAATCCAAACTTCTTCTCCTTCTTTCTACTGTATTGGTGTCCTCAGGGGCCAATACAATTTAATCCTGTGACAGAGTAGGGAGTAATAAGTTACTGCTTAAATTATTGCATTGGCACTTTGCAAAAAATATGTGGGTTTTGGTTGTAGTTTGGGCACTCGGTGTCTAAAAGGTTTGCCATCACTGACCTAAGGTGTTATTCAAGTGTGAATTTGTTTTGCCACAAAAATAGATCCCGAGGTCCATCTTTGTGATCCGTGTGTCATTAGTATGTCATCTGTATGTCCAGAAAGTATGAAGAGTTTTAAACCCATTTTTGTCACTTTTCCGACTTCTCTGTGACTTCGAGAAAAAGGGCATGGTTGTATGGAAATTAATCCATGCAGCCAAAAAATTAGGAGGGTTTAGGCTGGCGAAAACTAGAACTCGACAGTCTTACCTTGGGTTTATACCACATTGTTTGCTGAAGTGTCCAGACAAAGTGTCCTGACAAAGTGTCCTTACAGACGTATCCCACGGAATGTCTTTACTGTGGGATATATCATCTGGAGGGAGGAGTGTACATTGGCAGAAGCCTGCGATTGGGTGCTGCTGATAAATGGGGTGTTCTACTAGTGATCACTGGGTCCTCCCTCCTGCCAAGTGACGTATGCGCTCGGTGGGGCTGTGGGGAGAGAGTCAAAACGCTTTATGGTAGTGTAACTTAGCAAGCAGCACATGGGCACCACCATTTTGGCTGTGAGCATTGCTCCCCATGATGTCATCAGACGCCATGACAGCTCGAGGGCATTTATTGTTGACTTTGTTGCCATTTTTCTTCCTTGTGGCACCTTATGTGCCATATTCATTAAGTGTTGCTACTGCAATATTGGTCCTTTTCCAACACTCCTTTTTTTTTTGGTTGCATAATTTGGGTGCTGCTTTGCAATCCCAACACTTTTCCTTCACTTCTAGTTTCCGGACTCTGTTTTTGGCACAATATTTGGTGCACAATGCTTCAAAAAAACTTATCTATACTATAGTACTATATTACCTTCATAAATGTCAAGTTAGTTCCTACCATTTTTGGCCAGAATCTAACATCCCCGTGTAAATTACTGCATGATTTGTTCGCCAAAAACATGGATCCTACACCAAAATTAATGAATGTCCCCCATCATGTGCAAAAATTCCATATACAGATGGAGCCTGACTTAAGGACACCCGACTTACAGACGACCGCTAGTTACAGAAGGACACCTCTGCCCCCTGTGACCTCTGGTGAAGCTCTCTGGTTGTTACTTTAGTCCCAGACTGCAATAATCAGCTGTAAGGTGTCTGTAATGAAGCTTTATTGATAATCCTTGTTCCCATGACAGCACAACATTATGAATGTCCATTTGTCGCAGGGACAAAAAAATTTTTGTCTGGAGCTGCAATTATAAAATATACCAGTTCTGACTTACATAATAATTCAGCTTAAATGGGTTTTCCCACGGAAGAAAATTCTCACATCTCGATACCCTAGTGATGTTAACACAATAAAGATCATTTTAACCCCTTACTTTACAATTTTACTCAGTTCTATTGCTTTTTTAGCTCCTATCACTTCCTCGGCTGGTCAGTGTAATATTCCAGATTGTGGGTGGGGCCTCTCTGAGCAGACACACTATTATCCATCTAGTTCTGTGGGGTGACAATGTAGTTAGATTATCAGGGTACAAGGTACTAAGGCACTGACACATAGAAAGAGAGATGAGACAGATCAGAGATGATGAGATGCCTATTGCACACAGAGCTCTGCTACATCTCACAAATCATGAGATCCATTAGATGCCTATTACACAAACATCACTGCTACATCTCACTGACATGTGCCTGCTTCCCCCGGATCACTTATCGCCTTGTATCTTGTAGTTTGCAGCCTCTCCTTCTGCTCTCGGCTCTGTCCTGGCTGAATGTGATCAATGAGTGTCTCTGAGCTCCAGGCAGGGGGCGTGGCTACAGCCACACAGCAGAGACAGACAGAAATCTCTGCTGCATGATTTCACACAAAAATCCAAGATGGCCACCACCCGACCCTAAGTCAGAAGTTACTGGGGGTCATTTACTAAGGGCCTGATTCGCGTTTTCCCAACGTGTTACCCGAATATTTCCGATTTGCGCCGATTTCCCCTGAATTGCCCCGGGATTTTGCACTTACCTTCACTCAGCCCGGCTTGATGAACTCCAGTGCGTTCTGATGCTTTTCAGCGCAGCAGCGCCACCTGGTGGACGGCGGAGGAACTACCTTAATGAATCCCGGCCGGACCCGAATCCAGCGCAGAGAACGCGCCGCTGGATGGTGAATGGACCCGGGTAAGTAAATCTGCCCCACTGTGTCATGTCTAGGGGCAACTGAAATTATGTACAGCAGGACTGATAGAGGCAGGTTGGATATATGTGAAATGCTGTATTTTTGTTAATAACAGTGAAATAGTGTTATTTTGTTATGCTGAGTACATATCAGAAACTTGTCTTTGTGGGTATACCCTTTAAGTACAAACCTAAAGAACCTATATTGTATGCAAACCAGGGACTACCTGTGCTAAATTGTAGTATGGCAGTATATGGTAGGTTTAACCAGAACCCCTCGTGTTAAAGTAACCTAAAGGGTCTAAAAAATAGTCAAATAAAATGTAAAAAAAAGTATAAAAAAATAATAAAACAAACAAACCATAAAAATCACCACCTTTCCCTAGAGCAGATATAAAAATAAATAAACAATAAAAGTCATAAAAATGATAGTTGAAGTGAAATAAAAAGTGATCCAAAGGTTGTACAGTCCCACAAATGGTATCAATGTAAATGTCTTCAAGTCCTGCAAAAAATTATATACACCATAGCGTGAAAAAGTTATTAGTGTTAGAATAAGACAAAATTAAGAATTTGTAAAAACCTAATGAAACCTATATAAATTCCCTATGTTTTTGCCAGATCCAAAAGTAGCAGCAAACTGTTGATATAAGGTGATGGATGGTGTTGGGCCTCCACCAATTTGATATTGATGACTGATCCTAAAGAAAGGTCACTCCCTTTAACCCTTTATTTGCATCTTGGTGACAGATCACCTTCACGTTAATAGCTGCCTATACAATTCTCTTATATATGATTTCACATAGATAGCAGTGGGAAGTTTAGTAAAATTTTGCATTATAATATGTAAGATATAATATCTTTGCAGGTCTGGCAGCCTAATGCTTATCCAGACAATGGGAAAGTTTATTATCGCTCCCACCACTGCTCAGGAGCTGAATTATTAATACAGTCTTTTGATGTCTTTGTTCATGGTTTTGTGATGTCTACATTTGCATAACCTCCCATTGGTAATGTAGAGCCCGTCCTGTCATATTCGATGTGCATGCGCTTTCCTGGAGATCGTGTGGATCTTCGGAATTGTTGTTGGCTATTAATTATCTTCTCCAACTTACATTACTTCTAGCTAAAAATAATCACCGGTGCATCAAGAATCACAACTAATAAAGTTTAATAGATTAGGAAGGATACTTATTCCAAAATGTCAGGGTAACTTGATCCTTCAATTGAAGCCATTGCAGATAGATCCATTTAAAACAGATCACACAAAAAGGGGGTCATTTACTAAGGGCCCGATTCGCGTCGCTGGATCGCGAATGGGTCGGGTAAGTAAATCTGCCCCAAAGTCTTGGAGACTTAAAGGAAATCAACCATCAGAATCCATCATGATAAGCCCGGGACACTTACTCATAGATCCAGGCACCGTGACTGTGGCCCCCAAGGCCTCCTTCCTTCTAAAATCAGTTTTTACAATTATGCTAATGAGCCAGAAGGGCTTGGGGGTGTTACCAGAACCCGCATCATTAAGGGGTTAATATCCCTAGGTTGAATGCCCGGGTGAAGATGCTTATCATCTATCATCTATCTCGCTTTCTATAAAAAATCTACGTTATTTTTTTGCATCTATATATCTATCTATAAATCTATATCATCTTTCATATTTATCTTCGATCATCCGTCTCCCTATCATCTGTCTATCTCCTATAAGATTCTCCTCGAGTCCCATGTTACAGATACTTACCTACTACTGTGTGTAACTACAAAGTGTTATTACTGTGCAAGAATATTGTTTACAGAATGTGACTGGTCATAAATTAATTTTATTTTGGGGCCCTGAGCAAAAATAGAAGTGGGGCCCCAAAATAAAACTATTTTATGAACAATCATGATGTCTTGAAGATATTCCCTCCTGTGACCACTGTCACAATTGATTTGCCACAGTGGCATTGTGACTGTTCACACTCGTGAAACCCAGGGGCTTTCCGGTAAACCACTTTAACCAGAGCCTGAAGAAGAGCAGATGAGGGTCTTCAGCCATACAGGGAATATCCAGCGAGGTTGAATACAAGCAGTCCCCAGCAGTGGCGTAACTAGGAGAAGCAGGGCCCCATAGCAGGCTTCTGTATGGGCCCCCTTTCTCACTTAATAAAAATATATTTACTCACACATACAAGTTACAATCACACATTTATACATATAGAGCATATATACATCACATATATGTTATATATATATGTTATGTGAACAGAGTGTCTTCCACTCTTTAGTATGTCAGGTAGTATGACAGGGCCCCCTGACCCTGCAGGCCCCATAGCGGCTGCTATGGCTGCTACCACTGTAGTTACGCCCCTGATCCCCAGGTTTACTAAAAGATTCTGTAGGTTTGTTCTTAAATTGAATTTGTATGTAAATCGGAACTGTATACTTTAAAATTGTAACCCCAGTCAAAAAATTCTTTGGTCTCAATGACAATTGGATTTTAAAAATGTTGGGTTACTACAAAAAACCTGGGAGCGGAGTGGATAATGCACAGAGAATGCAATCTCCCTCCAGAGCAAGAGAGACTAAAAGAAAACAGACAGGAGCGCTCTCCTAGTGCATTACACAATACAATCGGTATAAAAAGAAAATTTGTCCAATTGGACCCTCACCTATTTGGTGATCAATGTCAGCATATAACGATAAGGTCACACGTATCCGGCAGCTCATCTTAAATTACGTCCCGTCCGCCGTCTTCCAGGGTTACCGGGGGAAGGTGTTTCAATAAATAATATTTTTATAAGAAAGGTCTTTTATACAGATATATATTTAAATTTTTCCACCTGTGCCCTTATCCGTCACATAAGCCTCCAGTAATGCCGAACGGCACATTTTTACTATGCATACACAAAAATACAATACTTATATATAGAAGGAGTCTCTGTAACCTTTTAATTTATATAAGGTATTATGTTTTTTATTGTTATTTATAAATTTTTGTCTTACCGGGTCCGGGTAAAATCTTGAACCTGAAGCAATTCCTGGGTACCGGCAACCAAGCAGTTACGGTATCTTGGTATATATATGTTAACATTCAAACAAATTGTATATGAATTGCCTGATGAAGGTCCGAGTGGTCTGGACCAAAACGCGTCGCAATATAGTTTTTAATCAATAAAAATCTGATATTATAAATTTACATCGGGAGTCTGGAGTATCTTTGAGCGCTCAAACCATGTGAATGTAAGGCATCAGTTGGATTTCTATGAAAAATGTTGGGTTGTCATAAGAACCAGGACTAACAATAAAGCTTCATTACAGACACCTGTGATAGCTGTTATAGCTGATTATTGTAGCCTGAAACTAAAGTACAGTAAATTACCAACATCCAGAGGTCCGTTTGTAACTAGGGGTCATCTGTAAGTCGGGTGTTCTTAAGTAGGGGACCGCCTGTACTTGAATATTGATAAAAATACGACTTCCTTTCCAGTTCCGCCAGCAAAATATAGGACACCTATGGATCCCCCCATAATTGTGTGTCTGTGTGTGTGTGTGTGTGGGGGGGGGGGGGGGGCTGGCTACCTCCATACAATAGCTAAGGCGACCCATCTCTATCATTCCGGCACATCATGAATCGTCCAATTTTAAGCACAGATTTTACAGATTTTGACCTGAATAACTCCTTATTTAAAAATAAAACTGGAAACTTTTACACATAAAATAAAGTCCCCTTCCTCTCATGATTTACAACACATGTTAAGCTTCATCAGACCATATTTTAGAAGAAAGAACAAGCTGTGACTTGTTAAAGAGCAAGTGAAGCCAGTGTGTGACAGTGATATATTAATAGTTGGAGCTAAAAAGGGCTATAAATACAAATGGACTATCTGGAGTCTTTTGGATTTTATAACTATATTTTTCCTGTCGGGCTTCACTTTGTACCAGGTAGTTTGCGATCTTAAAGGGGTAGGGTAGGCCAACAATGACTTCTCTATAAGTTCTCTATAATGCGAAATGGCTATAGTATCATTCGGGATTATTTCCACACTAAAACCCCTTTAAAGGCCAGGGCCTCTTGATGTATCGGCCTGCGCCGGAGCGGGGCTATCATACGCCGGTGCAAGAGTGGCGGCGTATGATAAATACATATGAACCACAAATTTTAGACTGTTGCTTTATCTGCTTTTAGAAATATGAATTTTGGGTAACAAAGTCTTTAGGAGACTGGTGTTACCATGGAATGAACACGACAACTCCATGGATGTAAAAGTTAGATCGGGTCAGGGTCCATGACCTCGCACTCTGAGCAATCAATGTAGAACGCTTGGACATTCCTTCCTATTATTGGCATTCATCTTTCTCTTATGTAGTTTCCGTAATTTCCTTTTTCTCTGTTTTATGTGCTAATAATAATGTATTGCTGCTTATTAAAGCACAGGGATGGATGTAGGGTTCATCTGGACATGTGGAGTTGATGAGGTCACCTTCCAATGTTCATGTCGGCATCCAGCTACATCCCGGCTCATTATTGTAATTGGGTGCACACACTGTCTGTCCGTGTGTCTTCTAACTACATTATTATTACATTCACATGTCATTACATCCATGGCAGCTGAATAAATGGGTTCACACAGCACTTGGTGGCTTTTGATTTTAATGGGATTCTTGTTTCTTACTTGTGGCACACTAATTTTATCGATAGATGAGGCATTCATCATACAGGAATACATCCATCTTCATAAAATAAAGGCATGTCAGATGCAGATTAGGTTTTAGTTTTTAGAGGTGGAGCCGAGAAGAAAAAAACATTCTAACCTCAACTATGAGTTGATCAGACGTGAAGTCCTATGTTCAACTTTTGACATTCCAGTTCAAACAGTGGGACCTCTTGGATGAAAGTCCCATTGGATGAATTTTAAGCTGCTGATATTAGCTCTGCTTCTGCTCCAATGTGGCTAGCTAGTATTTCACGAAAATTAGAAACAACTGTAAGGTTTCATTCACACATACCGGGAGGAAGGGTGAGTGCTCCTCAGCCCTCCCCTCTTCATAGGAAGCCACCGCCTCCATGTTTTGGCAAAATATAAGAAATGTCTCATACGTTGCCCAGTGGCTGCCCAACTCGATCATGGTGCGGTGAGGCACTGGGGCTTATTTACTAAGGGTCCGAATCGTGCACTTTTGTTGGGTTTCCCGACGATTTTCGATTTGCGCCGAATTGCCCAGGGTTTTTGGCGCACGCGATCGGATTTTGGTGCATTGGCGCCAGCTTTCACACAACAGTAATCATGGGGCGTGGCCGACGGACAACCCGACGGATTCGGAAAAAACATGGAATTTAAAATAGAATTTGTGTTGCGAGATCAGCACTCACATGCACTGGCAAGAAGCAGGTGAACTCTGGCGACCTCGGCACAGCAGCAACAACTAGTTGATATCGGGCGCACGGACCTTAGTGAATCCCAGCGGACCCGAATGCTCGTCAGAGAACGCGCCGCTGGATCGCAACTGGACCGGGTAAGTAAATGTTCCCCATTGTGTGCTCACAGCACCATAACCTGGTATCTTTATGGGGACCAAGATATGGTTGTAAATTGTGCAGTCATATCACGGGCCCCCATACGGTTGTGTGCATGGGACCTAACTTGAATGAGTGGTTGCTCATCATTGTATCAGAGGAACAGAACTCCCAGTGTTCTTTAGCCTAGTAGTATTCAGCATCTCTGTGGCTCAAATTCTGAATAACCTTAGGAGACAGGGGTGTACAAAAGAAGAAAAAAAATGACTTACTAAACTGGTCTGACTACAAGTTTCAGTGATGCTCCAGTAGTTTCAGGATTTTCAGACTTGACTCTGGCTGGGAGTTCCAGGGGTTCACGGGACCCGCCTGGGCCATTATGTGGGCTCCATGGACTTTGGGACCTCAAAGGAAGTGATGACTTGTTGTCAGAAGAATTGATGAGGAAGCCAATAACTGACCCAGACATTTGCTTGGGTCGCAGGGTTAAAAACCAGATGTATATAATTTAACTAAAACTTTAAATAATTAGATAAAAAAGACTATATATGTTATAAGTAATACACACCCTTCATAATAGGTATAATAAGAACAGGACAGGGGCGGACTGGCCATAGTACTCACCGGGAATTCTCCCGGTGGGCCGGTCGGTTTCTGACTGGACAGGGCCGATCTCCTCTGTCTGGGGCCGGTCTCCTCTCCCCCTCCTCGGACTTCCTACAACTTTATTCAATAGTACCCACATCCTATAACTGATGCGGGTACTAGTGACACACAGCGGCAGTGAAGCGCCGCTGCCTGTGAGCTGAGGGTCCGGAGCGCACAGGTAAGGTGTACAGCGCGCAGGCCGGCACCGCTCAGCTCACACTGCATCTTACTGGAGCTGCTCCGTGCAGCAGTGATGTCACGGGAGGGGGCGGAGCCTCCGGGAAAGGGGCGTGACTTTATACACAGTCTCCTCACAGTGCAGGAAGTGGAGCTGTAATGGCTGCCTGCAAGAAGTACTGTCAGGGGGACTGTGTGCAAACATGTGAATGGAGGTGAGGGGGCTTCACAGGAGGAGATAGGATGGCTGTAGTAAGGTCAGGGAACACCTGTATCTTACATGGGACTGCATGTCTGGCAGGGGCTGAGGTGGCATGAGGTGTATCTTACATGGGACTGCATGTCTGGCGGGTGCTCAGGTGGCATGAGGTGTGTGTTACGTGGGGCTGCATGTCTGGCGGACCTTCCAATGTTCATGTCGGCATCCAGCTACATCCCGGCTCATTATAGTAATTGGGTGCACACAGTGTCTGTCTGTATAGCAGGTGTCTTCTAACTACATTATTATTACATTCACATGTCATTACATCCATGGCAGCTGAATAAATGGGTTCATACAGCACTTGGTGGCTTTTGATTTTAATGGGATTCTTGTTTCTTACTTGTGGCACACTAATTTTATTGATAGTTGGGGCATTCATCATACAGTAATACATCCATCTTCCTAAAATAAAGGCATGTCAGATGCAGATTAGGTTTTAGTTTGTAGAGGTGGAGCCGAGAATAGAAAACCATTCTAACCTCAACTATGAGTTGATCAGACGTCTTGTTTTCACCAAGACCTATGTTCAACTTTTGACGTTCCAGTTCAAACAGTGGGACCTCTTGGATGAAAGTCCCATTGGATGAATGCTTAAGCTACTGATATTAGCTCTGCTTCTGCTCCAATGTGGCTAGCTAGTATTTCATGAAAATCATTCACACATACCGGGAGGAAGGGTGAGTGCTCCTCAGCCCTTCCTTCTTCATAGGAAGCCAAGCCACCGCCTCCATGTTTTGGCAAAATATAGGAAATGTCTCATACTTTGCAGGGTGGCTGCCCAACTCGGACGCATTTTCGTCAGGTTTCCCTTAGATTTCCGTTTTGCACCGAATTGCCCCACGATTTTGGCGCATCGGCGCCGGCTTGCTTGTGACAGAAATTGGGGGGTGGGCCGTCGGACAACCCGACGGATTCAGACAACGCGCAGGATTTAACATTTAGAAATGTGTCGCAAGACATGCACTTACAGGCACCGGGAAGAAGCAGGTGAACTCCGGTGGACCTCTGTGCAGAAGCGACGGATGCAGGAACTCGGGTACACGATCTTAGTGAATCGCGGCAGACCCGAATCCTCATCGGACAACGCAACACGGGATCGCAACAGGACCGGGTAGGTAAATCTGCCCCACAGTGTGCTCTCAGCACCGTGACCTGGTATCTTTATGGGGACCATGATATGGTTGCAAATTGTGCAGTCATATCACAAGCCCCCATACGGGGGCCTTACTAAACTGCTCTGGCTACAAGTTTCTTGGATGCTCCAGTAGTTTCTGAATTTTCAGACTTGACTCTGGCTGGGAGTTCCAGGGGTTCACCGGACCCGTTTGGGCCATAATGTGGCCTCCATGGACTTTGGGACCTCAAAGGAAGTGATGACTTGTTGACAGAAGAATTGATGGCCCATGGTCTTGAGGAAGTCAATCACTGACCCAGACATTCGCTTGGGCACAGGGTTGAAAAACCAGATGTATAAGTAAATAATATAACTAAAACTTTAAATAAATAGATAAATAAAGACTATATATGTGATAAGTAATACACACCCTTTGTAATAGGTATAATAAGGACAGGGACCGATTTGACATGCTTTGTGCAGCGCTGCGTAATCTGTGTGTGCTATATAAATAAAGAATTATTATTATTATTACTAACAGGACAATATCCACCCCCAAAGGGTGTTTTGAGCATATGACTTGGCCTGGAAGTAACAATATATACCATTGATTGCCTATTTACATTGAGTAGTCAATAACCAATCAGAAGACAGAAAGTCAATTACTACCACTTACAATGACCTTCATATAGAAGGATCATTTATTGTTATCCTTTAGAATAACTAGTATAAATTCTCAAAAATTCCAACATCATCTAATAATAGATTAAAATATTGGTCCAAACAAAACCAATCATGAAGCGGTATAAAGTTCGACCAAGGTGTCTATAGACACATCAGATTCATCATTCACTTTGAGTATCTTGACATGCAGATACTAACCTCTCCTAATTCCTTACTCTTGAGTCCAGAAGAATACTCAGTCACTGTATCTACCAGAGTCTTGAATAAAACCTGTGTTGAGGGAGGCTGGACGTCTACAACACTGCACCATGAATCCCACCCGTGGTCCTATGATACACTGACTCTAGGTAGGGGGGGGTCCATTTGATCAGGAGTTGTTGTAAAGCAGTATAAACACACTGCTTCCTGGTCCCTCAGACCAAGTTAATTAGTTTAACCAGGGAAGCAGAGACACTGGGGGTCATTTACTAAGGGCCCAATTCGCGTTTTCTCCACGTGTTACCCGAATATTTCTGATTTGCGCCGATTTCCCCTGAATTGGACCGGCTGGCATGCACGCGATGTAAATCGGGGGCGTGGCCGAATGAAAACCCGACGGATTCAGAAAAACCGCCACATTTAAAAAAAAAAAAGTGTTGCGAAACTTGCACTTACCTTCACTAGGAATAGGCCGGTGAACTTGAGTGCATTTCAGGGAACTTCAGCGCAGCAGCACCACCTGGTGGACGTCGGACGCCGGAGCCTAATCCACCGCAGAGAACGCGCCACTGGATCGCGAATGGACCGGGTAAGTAAATCTGCCCCACTGAGTTTTCTTTCTATATTTCCTGGATGATCCTTGGTAGCTGCCTATAGGTGTCACTAGAGACACTTTCTTCCTTCTGCACTTGAGGTACTTTGGTGCAATTTTTTTTTGGCATGAAATATTTGCATATCTCCGTACAATACAAATTTCTTTAATAAAATGTATTTCTTGAATGCTTCTAAAGCCTGGCTCTTTCCTCCGCCACATCACATGGCCAATTAGTAATGAAATTTCTTACTGCACTTACATAATGGCCAAGGTGATTGCATGAGGCAGCAGTCAGATGTGTTGGTATTGGACATGCTGAGCTTATCTGGCTGAGCCATGGTGCTCGCTATATCACAATCCAGATTAATCTGAGCCATGATTCTCTGCGGCGGAGCTCTGCGCGCATCCATCTTCTTCTCAGCGATTGCACAATTGCTTTTTTTTAAGTCCATGTCTGTCTGGAAATTGACCGTGATTGCTGAAAGGCACATGTGTCGAAAAAATCCAGTGACATTAGTCTGTATTGGGCAGTGGACTTATACACATGTATTATCCAGAATACAACATGTTTTGAATATTTCTTTGGTAATTTATTTTAAACAATTTATTTTTTTTAAATATCTGAATTATTTCCAGTTTTATTTCCATAGCCTGAATACATCCAGGCGACTATTACCCAAATCTTTCCTTTCACAGGATGGAGGGATATGTAAAATTGACCTAGAATATCACATTACCTGCAGCTGCCCTGCATAGCTATAAGAGTATAGCCCGTGCAATATGTGAATAGAGAGAGCAGAGATGATTTCAGCAGTTGGTGGAAGCACATTGTGACAGACCCTCTGCTGTGCCCATTCACAGAATAAGGAAAAATCAGGACCTTAAAGGGAACCAGTCATCAAGAACAGGAACAATGAACCTTACTTACTTACACACACACTGGGGCAGATTTACTTACCCGGTCGCGATCCCGCGGTGCGTTGTATGACGTGGATTCGAGTCCGGCGCGATTCACTAAGGTTGTGTGTCCGAGTTCCTTCCTATGTCTCTGCTGCACTAAGGTCCACCGGAGTTCACCTTCTCCACCGGAGTCACAAAAGTTGTGTTGTCCATATTTTTAGGTGTCAATTTCACAGCCAAAGTGAAAACTGTGGACCACAAATGTTACCAATTGTGAAAGGATCCGAATTGCAGTGAATGCTGCATATGCTTTCCTACAAAATGTTTCCTTTTCGTTTTTTGTCAATAGCTATCATGCAGTTATATGCATCTCCTTGGTTACAGACTACAAACATACTGTAAAGTCTGATTTCACGGCATTGAGTCATGAAGATGCCAGCTTTTTTGGTGTAAAAAGTTTAGCTGAAACTTTCCCTGTCACATCTTAAAAAGAAACATGGGTGGGGAAATAAGCCCCCAACACATCTAAGCAACGTTCACACATTTTCCCACATTTATCAAGACCAGTGCACAACGGGCAATTTTCCTCACTAATGTGCAGGGTGCGGCAAGTTATCGCCATGGTGCATGTTCTTCATTAATCTGGCGCACCATACACTGCTTGGGAAGTGTGCACCAACTTTTTTTGAATTGCATTACTCAATGTGGAGCACGGTCTGAATCGGCACTGGGACACCCCTCCCTTTAGGTGCATAATCTGGCACAAACAGTTTAATCAATGTGGCCTTTAATAATTCTTTATTTATTTGTTTTTACATTGTGCTTACAAAGTATTTGCATTACATTTAGTGTAAAACTTGTGATGCAATGTAAGCACCATGTAAATGCAATGTTAACACGTTAACATATTGTAAATGTATGGTAAACACAATGGGGCTTATTTACTAAGGGTCCGAGGATCGCATTTCCGTCTAAATTCCCGACTTTTTCGGGATTTGTGCCGCTGTAACAGGGATTTAGCAGGGGATTGTGTCGCACACATTCGGATTTTGGCGTGGGCTTTCAAGCGACAGAAATCGTTGGGTGTGCTGTCGGACGATTCGACTGATTCAGAATGAGCGCGAGATTTAAGATTAAAATTGTGTCACAAGACAATACACTTACATACACCGGGAAGAAGATGGTGAACTCGGACCTGAGCAGAGAAGCAACACATGAAGGATATCGAGCTCACAATCTTAGTGAATCGCGGCACAGTGCATTGTCGTTGGACAATGCACTTTTGGGAACTCCAAGGGACCGAGTAAGTAAACGTGCCCCAACGTGTGAATCTGGCCTTGGTTCTTGATTACATGTAGCGTTTGAGTTGCACTTTGAAACACAATTCATCGGCTACATGAAGGAGCTTGGGTCAATCTCATAGAGACTTACACTGCAACCCTTGCTATTGACAATGAGGGAGATTTATCAATCTACCTAAGAGTAAGAATGTACTTAGTTGCCCAGCTCTCATTTTACCAGTTCTCATGAATATTTTAAAGGGGAGCTGTGATTGGTTGCCATTTGGGCAGCTTGATAAATCTCCTATGTCTGCCACATGTTTTGCACGTGAAATCAGGTCAAGCTCCTCCCTGAGTTTGTTTGTGGTCTGTTACCATAGAGACAGATAAATCTGCGTGGCAGCTGTATGCACAAAATGTAAAGGAACTTTAAATAGCCACTTATTACATTATTGCTTTATTTTTCAATTGAGATGCATGGGAGCAATTCTAATCATGAGTCAAAATAATTTAAAGCCTTAGCATAAAACATTTAAGAATTCCTCTAACTAGTTCCTATTAAAACTTACAACAAGTATTTATATCTAAAGATGAATCTCGCCGAATTCTTTTAAATTATTAAAATATAGTTCGGAATTTTTCTCATATTACAGTAATGCACAATCCCAGCTGTGCCTACCAAGCTAGGAAAGAAATCTCCGACCTCAACGAGATGCTCGGTGATTGATAAATGCATTGCCCTTCCCAAGGTCATGGAGGAAATAGCATCAAATGAGACTCTCAGCTCCAGTTTCCGTTCTCAGAGTGTTCCATATTAATTTAGTAATTTGCTCCCCTTTGATTAATGTTATGCACCATTTTAAAATCAGAGAAAATTGCCTGCCTCGAGTAGACTTTACGAAACAGTTTGGTCAACAATGTCACAGAAAGGTTACGCTCCTTGTAGTAAACATTCAGAAAATTAGGTGTAAGGTTTCTGTCACAAAATCCAGCAGGGCAAGAGCAGGAACAGCAAGAAGATCCACTTTTATTCCACTTTATGCTACGTATCCAATATCTATATCTATAACATAGTATCCCTAATGCTAAAACATGGTTATAACTATCTTTATGGCCAAAAATTTGACAAAATTTGCACCAGAAATTGTCTATTTTGTATTCTACAGACGGTCCCCTACTTAAGGACCTCTGACTTAAAAATTAATGAATGTCCCCCATCGTGTGCAAAAATGCCATATACAGGTGGTCCCTCACTTCAGGACACCCGACTTACAGACGACCCATGGTTGCAGATGGACCCCTGGTGAAGCTCTCTGGATGTTACTATAGTCCCGGACTGCATTGATCAGCTGTAAGGTGTCTTTAATGAAGATTTATTGATAATCTTTGGTCCCATTACAGTAAAAAATTTTGAAACTCCAATTGTCCCTTGGCAAAAAAAAAAAATTGTCTGGAGCTACAATTAGAAAATATACAGTTTCAACTTAGATACAAATTCAACTTAAGAACAAACCTATGGAACCTATCTTGTACAAAACCTAGGGCCTGCCTGTATTGTGGGTTTACTGTCGCATTGCAGTATATGGAACGATCAGACCCCTAAGGTTAGATGAGCTAAATAGTAGTAAAAAAGTACCAAAAAAAATGAAAATAAATCTCAAATTTCATTTGCCCTCCCCCCTTTCACTAAAAACAATTATGCAAAAAAAGTCATAAACATCTTTGGTAACGACATGTCCCAAAGGCCCTCATCTATCGACACGTAAAAACGGTTATTTCCCAGCGGTAAACCCCGTAAAGGAAAATAGTCCCCAAAAGTCCAGAACACCAAATTTTCACACATTTTGCAAGTATGAAAAAGTTACTTGTGTCGGAATAGAATGTATCAAACAATTTGAATAAATAAATTCAAGGAAAATATAAACTATATATAGGAAATATAGTCTTTATTAATCATAGTCAACAAGTAGTACATAGGCACAAAAAATGGAATCAATTAAAAACAAGGAAGCAATGTATGTGAAAGATGAATAATCATAAATAGGCAAATATAGGTAAGAGGTAGGGCGGTAATGTAAAATAGGCTAACAACCCAGCAGCAGTAAACAACATATCTTAAATATATAATAAAGCAGTAGGTACACCTAGGGCATAATTACCATACCATACAATCAAACATGCACTGCACGACCCCGACACGTGTTTCGCGTAAGGCTTTCTCAAGGGGAGTATCTGGTAATGGGAAGGGAAGGTATATAAGGATCAACTAACCAATAGGACGAGATTATCAATTAATAGTCACTGCAGGGATGGGAGGTGGCAGTATAGGCAGCTCCAATGAGGAGCGTCCGTTCAGCGTAATCACACGAGACCTGCTGCGCATGCGGGCTTCAGACAGCGCCATAGCGGCGCACACATAACCGGAGGTGTCCTCATCGCGAGCACCAGCGGAAAGCCGGATACACCGCGATGTTATGACGTCACATAGCTGAAGACTGGCGCACGCACCGTGCCTACAAGTGACGAAGTAGAGGGATGAGGGGTGCGCATGCGCTCATCCCAACCAACCATTGGAAGACAAATCTACTGCTTGGGAGGAGGGAAATTTAACCCCTTAAGGTGAGTATATGGCTGCAAATAGTATCATAAGTATGTGACAAGTCAAAAAAGTGCAAATGCATAAAAAGTTAAAAATTCATTACAATTACAAAGAATATGATAGTATATCAAAGTACAAAAGCTAAATATAATAAATACAGACATGAACAATGGGGAAAGTGCAATCGGCAATTGAAAACATATTATAAGTACATCAATACTAAGTGAAAGTATATACAATATATATATATATCATATAAATAATGTGACTCATATAAATCGATATGCTGTAAAAATACCTAACCATACAAAGGTAAAAAGTGCAAAAAAAGTGCAAAGGTGCAAAGTGCAAGTCAAGTGAATAGAGGAAGATTAAGAATTTTTTTTTTTGTATAAAAGGTTTTATTTATTTTTTTAAATTCGATTAAAACATAATAAAACCTACCCAATGGAGGATCTCCGACTCAAGTTCAATTCCTAAAACACAGGTGGACTGCACTCGACCTTTCGTTCTAAACCTGTTCTTTCAGCAAGGGGAGCCACTCCTGTCTCCTCCCCCCATACTCTCCCGAACCTGTCTGTCTCTTTTTTTTCCAGTTCTTTTCTAATACCAGATGTTAGAGGTGTCCTGGGCACCCGCTTATGCGTCACAGGCTTTTATTTCACATTGCATCATGGGGTCTGCGTCCCGAACGTGTCGACCGCTTTGAAGGTCTCCTGGTCCTTGCACTGTTGTTTATATGGTGTTATTAATAAACTTTTTCTGAACCATAAAACATCATAAAACCTTTATAAAATTAGTATTCTCAAGATTGTACCGACCCAAGGAATAAAGGGGAGGTGTCATTTGAAGTGCACAGTGAAGTGCAAATGTGTTTTTTTTTACAATTTTATTGCATTTGAAATTTTTTCCAGCTTCCCAGTACATGGCATTGAATATGAAATACCGTCACGAGGAAGTAAAAATTGTTAGGCAGAACACAAGCCCTACGACAGCTCTGTAAATGGAAAAATAAAAAGTTATGAACTTTTAAAGATGGATATTGAAAAATCCAAATGCAAAAAAACTAAAATGACCTCATCCCTAAAGGGTTGCGACATGTTTGATCTATCCCACTGAGTTTCCAAAAATCTGTATTTTTTAAAAATGTCAATATGTAAGTTAGCCTTCCTTTTCATGTAAATAATTTAGGCACAGGTTGTACTGTTTCCTAGTTTCTCCATGTAAATGATTAGTTTTATTTTGTATAAAGTAGGCAGGATTAAATGTGTTATTCTATATATACCAACAATTTGTCGGTTATGACCCCACCCATATTGTCTGACCACACCCACTTGTCTTGACTCCGCCCATAAAATGGGGCCGCTTTTATAGTTTTTTCCAGGGCCATTTTAAATTCCCAGTCCGCCCCTGCACACACTCTACTACACTACACTCACGCAGCACACACTCCACTCCACTACACTCACGCAGCACACACTCTACTACACTCACGCAGCACACACTCTACTACACTCACGCAGCACACACTCCACTACACTCACGCAGCACACACTCCACTACACTCACGCAGCACACACTACACTACACTCACGCAGCACACACTCCACTACACTCACGCAGCACACACTCCACTACACTCACGCAGCACACACTCCACTACACTCACGCAGCACACACTCCACTACACTAACGCAGCACACACTCCACTACACTCACGCAGCACACACTCCACTACACTCACGCAGCACACACTCCACTACACTCACACAGCACACACTCCACTCCACTACACTCACACAGCACACACTCCACTACACTACACTCACGCAGCACACACTCCACTACACTCCACTCACGCAGCACACACTCCACTACACTCACGCAGCACTAAATGATTTAGGCACAGATTGTACTGCATGCTTTTCTCTTCTTGAAAAAAAAAAAGGGAAAAATGGAACAACAACTTGTTTCTCCATGTAAATACTGTAGGCACCAATGTTACTGTCTCTTTGTTGCTTCTCTAAATGATATAGACACAGATTGTTGCCTTCTTGTTAAAGTAGGCACAGATTGCACTGCTTCCTTTTTACTTTATGTAATTCAAATAGGTACAGATTGTACTGCTTCCTTGTATCTTTATGTAAATTATATAGCAACAGATTATACTGTCTCCTCTTCACAAAAATTATGTAGGCACAGATTGTACTGCCAGCTTGTCTCTGTGCCATCTGTAAATGAAGGTATAAAAATGATGTAAATGATTTAGGCACAGATTGTACTGCATGCTTTTCTCTTCTTGTAAATAATAGAGGGACAGATTGTACTCTCACCTTGTTTCTCCATGTAAATACTGTAGGCACCAACTTTACTGCCTCTTTGTTGCTTCTCTAAATGATATAGACACAGACTGTTGCCTTCTTGTTAAAGTAGACACAGATTGTACTGTTTCCTTGCTTCTCCACATAAATAATTTAGGCACAGATTGCACTGCTTCCTTTTTACTTCATGTAATTCAAATAGGTACAGATTGTACTGCTTCCTTGTATCTTTATGTAAATTATTTAGCAACAGATTGTACTGTCTCCTTTTCTCTTCACAAAAATTATGTAGGCACAGATTGTTCTGCCAGCTTGTCTCTGTGCCATCTGTAAATGAAGGTATAAAAATGAAGAAAAAATATCCAAATCAAATGGTGGTTTTATTTTAGAGCCTTTTTGGTGCATTGGGGTATTTGCGAAATTTTTTCAACATTTTCAAGCAGTGCACTGGAGGTCACCGTGTAACAGTAGACCTGGTTCCATTAACATTACATTTCCCATTGATAACAGCTCATAGAGAGGAGCCCCATCAGTGGGATCCTGCCGAACCCCTAAAATTGCAGTGTATTGGATACATGCCTCACAAGTACAATGTATATGACAACCCTATGCATCTCCCTGTGTTAAGGAGAATAAGAAGTATAAAAACCTAAAACTTGGCCGGTTGTCCTTTATTTTTGGACTATGATATAAAATATGCTGAAGGGTGTAATGAGAACTTATTGATTCACTTTAAAATAATGAATTTGGTTTCCTATCGATGATTTGTTGCTGCAGCTTTTACTGAAGTAATCATATTGGCAAAATATATGCACTTCCCATAAATTAAAAAAAGAAGTGGCATAGAGTCAAGATTTTAGAATTAACTTATTTCCCGGAGTAGAAGAGCAAACCTAGTGATGTACAAAAAATGGTATGAGTGCCATGTCATGATGGGTGGGATTTAGGCATCAGTATCACATTAACTCTAGAGATGAGCGAACATACTCGTCCGAGCTTGATGCTCGTTCGATCATTAGCGTACTCGAAACTGCTCGTTGCTCGGACGAATACTTCGCCCGCTCGAGAAAATGGCAGCTCCCGCCGTTTTGCTTTTTGGCGGCCAGAAACAGAGCCAATCACAAGCCAGGAGACTCTGCACTCCACCCAGCATGACGTGGTACCCTTACACGTCGATAGCAGTGGTTGGCTGGCCAGATCAGGTGACCCTGGGATAGACTAGCCGCTGCCCGCGCTGCTCGGATCATTCTGTGTCTGGATGCCGCTAGGGAGAGAGCTGCTGCTGGTCAGGGAAAGCGTTAGGGTGTTCTATTAGGTTGTGTTTAGCTCTTAGTGACAACATATCCAACCTCCAAAACACAAGTGGGAAATTTATTAGGATTTCAATTAGGCACAGTCTGGCAGTTTCTTTTTATTTTACGTTTATTTTTTCATAACTCAGCGTCATCTCATCAGTGTGCTTTCCTACTTGGCTAGAAAATAGCCAAAGGAGAATCCAAACGGCTTACTTACGCCTACAATAGCGTTATATATATTTTATTTCTGGTTGATCTGCTGGTGGCTGTCCTTGCTGCAGTGCATATACTAGCCAATTGTCAGGAATTTGGAGTGAGACTTGCGACCGCTGTGTTTAGCGCTTAGTGACGCACATATCCATCGCAAAGACCGAAGTGGGAAAATTTATTAGGGGTTGGATTTCAATTAGGCACAGTCTGCCATTTCCTTTTTATTTTACGTTTATTTTTTCATAACTCAGCGTCATCTCATCTGGCATAGCAGTGTGCTTTCATACTTGGCTAGAAAATAGCCATAGCAATAGGATAGCATCGTTTGGTTTTAAAAACTAAAAAACACAAAAAAAAAAAACCACAAAAAAACACAAAAAAAACTTTAAAAAAAATTAAAATGTTTAACCCGAGGGCTAGGGGTAGAGGACGAGGGCGGGGACGTGGGCGTCCAACTACTGCAGGGGTCAGAGGCCGTGGTCCTGGGCGGGGTGAGACACCACCTGCTGATGAGGGAGCAGGGGAACGCCGCAGAGCTACACTCCCTAGGTTCATGTCTGAAGTTACTGGGACTCGTGGTAGAGCACTGTTGAGGCCAGAACAGTGCGAACAGGTGATGTCGTGGATTGCCGACAATGCTTCGAGCAATTTGTCCACCAGTCAGTCTTCCACGCAGTCCACCCATGTCACCGAAATCGGCACTCCTCCAGCTCCTGCACCTCAGCCTCCTCCCCCCCAGTCTGCCCCCTCCCAGGAAAATTTGGCATTTGAACCGGCATACTCTGAGGAACTGTTTTCTGGACCCTTCCCACAGTCACAAACCACTTGTCCGGTTGCTGCTGAGCAATTTTCCGATGCCCAGGTTTTCCAACAGTCACAGTCTGTGGGTGATGATGACCTTCTTGACGTAGTGGAAGTGTGTAAAGAGGTGTCCGACGATGAGGAGACACGGTTGTCAGACAGTGGGGAAGTTGTTGTCAGGGCAGGAAGTCCGAGGGGGGAGCAGACTGAGGGATCGGAGGATGATGAGGTGACAGACCCAAGCTGGGTTGATAGGCCGGGTGAACACAGTGCTTCTGAGACGGAGGAGAGTCCTCGACCAGAACAGGTTGGAAGAGGCAGTGGTGGGGCCAGACGGAGAGGCAGGGCCAGAGCTGGTGCATCAGCGCCAAATGTGTCAACTAGTGAAGCTCCCGTGGCGAGGGCTCCTGCGGCGAGGGCTAGATTTTCAGAAGTCTGGAGGTTCTTTAAGGAAACACCGGATGACCGACGGACTGTGGTGTGCCACATTTGCCAAACCAGGATCAGCAGGGGTTCCACCACTACTAGCTTAACTACCACCAGTATGCGCAGGCATATGAATGCTAAACACCCCACTCAGTGGCAACAAGCGCGTTCACCTCCGGCCGTGCACACCACTGCTCCTTCCCCTGTGTCAGCTGATAGTCAGCCCCCTGCCCAGGACCCTGCCACAAAAACCCCATCGTCGCCTCCACGATCCTCCACAGCATCCACCAGCGTTCAGCTCTCCATACCCCAGACGCTGGAGCGGAAACGCAAATATAGTGCAACCCACCCGCACGCCCAAGCCCTTAATGTGCACATCTCCAGATTGCTTAGCCTGGAGATGCTGCCCTATAGGCTAGTAGAGACCGAGGCCTTTCGCAACCTCATGGCGGCGGCCGCCCCTCGGTATTCGGTCCCCAGCCGCCACTACTTTTCCCGATGTGCCGTCCCAGCCCTGCACCAGCACGTGTCAGA
This sequence comes from Engystomops pustulosus, assembly GCA_019512145.1. Taxonomy (NCBI): domain Eukaryota; kingdom Metazoa; phylum Chordata; class Amphibia; order Anura; family Leptodactylidae; genus Engystomops; species Engystomops pustulosus. Next base: position 8,759,806 of record CM033642.1, on the reverse strand, counting down.
CAACATCTCCGTGCCCTGACCAACGCGTTTCTGACAAGGTCCACCTGACCACGGACACGTGGACGAGTTGCTGCCGGCAGGCCACTATATATCGCGACGCACATTGGTTTAACTTGGTGGAGGCTGAGGCGAGTCTGACCCTGCGGACTGGTCATATACTGCCGACCGAGGATTGCGGGGCCTACCTCGGTCCAGGTCTTCATTTCGGCCACTATGCTCCTCCTCCTCCCACCCCTCCTCCACCTCCTCCTCGAACTACCATCCGTGGGCATGGCGCCATCAGTCGCTAGCTCTAGGCACAGCAGCAGTGCCGTCGCTAAGGCGCAGCAGGCGGTGCTCAAACTGTCTGAGCCTAGGCGATAAAAGGCACACGCCCAAGAGCTATACAGGGCATCACGCGGCCTAGGATCTGTGGCGGCACCGCTGAACCTGAAGCAGGCATGGTTGTGTGTGCACGGCCGTAACCTGTGGCGGCTCGAACTCGGCAACGACACTGTGCCATGCCTGGCCCATGTGTTAAATCTGATAGTTCCCGTTCTCAAGATAATACCCCAATCTGTCTGATATTGCTCACGAAGGTGCGCCGCATCTGTGCGCATTTCAGGAAGTCCAGCACAGATGCTGCCACTCTCAGGGCAGCCGCAGCGCCGCCTCCAACTGCCCGCTCACGCACTGTGTGGCGACGTGCCCACCGAGGTGGAATCAAACATTAACCATGTATTCCAGAGTTTACAGCAGCTCCTGACGATTGTAGACTGCCAGATGTCAACTTCCACCAGAACTGGTAGTCAGGTCAGTCAGCTTCCTCAAGTCTACAATGAGGAGTGGACGTGGATGTCTGATATCTGTCAGGTGCTGAGTAACTTTGAGGAGTCAACACAGATGGTCAGTGGCGATGCCGCCATCATCAGCCTCACCATCCCGCTGCTTGGCCTGTTGAAAAACTCTCTGATCAGCATGAAGTCGGAAGCTTTGCGCTCGTCACAAGAGACGGGGGAAGAAGATTCCCTTGTTGATAGCCAAAGCACCCTTAGGTCTGTTTCTCAGCGCATATCGGAGGAGGTGGAGGTGGAGGAGGATGAGGAGGAAGAGGAGGAGAATGTTGGTGAGACACAAGAGGGGACCATTGTTGAGTCCTTCACTGTTCAGCGTGTATGGGCAGAAGAAGAGGAGTTGGAGGAGTTGGAGGAGGAGGAAATGGACAGTCAGGCCAGTGAGGGGAGTGAATTCTTACGCGTTGGTACTCTGGCGCATATGGCAGATTTCATGCTAGGCTGCCTATCCCGTGACCCTCGCGTTCAAAGAATTTATTCCAGCACCGATTACTGGGTATTCACTCTCCTGGACCCACGGTACAAGCAAAATCTTTCCACTCTCATCCCTGGAGAGGAAAGGAGTGTGAGAATGCATGAATACCAGCAGGCCCTGGTGCACAAGCTGAAACAGTATTTCCCTTCTGACAGCGCTAGCGGCAGAGTGCGTAGTTCTGCGGGACAAGTAGCGAGGGAGAGTAGGCGAGCAGGCAGCTTGTCCAGCACTGGCAAGGGTACGCTTTACAAGGCTTTTGCCAGCTTTATGTCACCCCAGCAAGACACTGTCACCTGTCCCCAGTCTCGGCAACTTCATAGAGATGGTATTTAATATTCCATGCCATGTACTGGGAAGCAGAAAAGAAATTCCAAATGCTGTGAAATTGGTGAAAAAATGCATTTGCGCCTCTTTCTTGTGGGCTTGGATTTTACGGCTTTCACTGTGCGCCACAAATGATATGTCTTCTGTATTCTTTGGGTTAGTATGGTCACAGGGACACCAAATCTATACAGGTTTTATAATGTTTTCATACATGTACATAAAAATCTTAATTTTGCCATCTTCTGGCACTAAAAACTTTTTAATACTTCAGTGTACGGAGCTGTGGGGGGGGGGGTGCGATATTGTGCAAGATGAGATGACGTTTTCAATGCTACTATTTTGAGGACTACATGGTATTTAGATCACTTTTTATAAAAAAAGTATATACCGTATATACTCGAGTATAAGCCGACCCGAGTATAAGCCGAGACCCCATACTACATGGTATTTAGATCACTTTTTATAAAAAATGTATATATGTGAAAAAGTGCCATATTTTACTTTATTCATAGATCACACATTTTGAGATGCAGTGATACCTAACGTGTTTATGATTTTTATTTTTACTGTTTATAATTTATATCAGTTCTAGGGAAAGGGATTTGAAATTTTTTTTTTAATTAATTTTTTTTACTATTTTTCAGAATTCCTAGGGTATTTTAACCCTAGGTTTTTTTTTACTATTTTTCAGAATTCCTAGGGTATTTTAACCCTAGGTTATCTGATTTATCCTACCTTATATACTGTAGTATGGCAGTATATGGGGATTTTCTAATCATACGATGAATGATCAGCTGCTATAGAGGCTGTCATAGCAACGGATCGTCGCTCCCCAATGACGTCACGGGGAGCGACGATTGAAGCCAAGCTGTATAAAATATAAAAGGGGCCATATATAATTAGGGGGCCGTATATAATATAAGGGAGGCTGCATATTATATAATAATGGGCCTGTAATATTATAGAATAATTATAGTTATTAAAATTTTTGTGTCAGGCAGCAAATAGGCTACAATTAGCCATGAACGCTGTCGACTGACAGCGCTGACAGGGCTGACGCTTATTAAGATGAATAAAGCCTGGATCTCATACTTCCAATTCCACCAGGTGAAGGAAGATCAACCTGAATAATTTATGACCCTCCTCCTCATCATTTTTCTCCTTCTCCTCCTCTTTGTTACACTAAGCAGAGGGAAAAAGGTATTTTTTGAACAGGGCCAACTGGCTCTAGATATAGTACTTTATGAATTTATTTTTCTGGAGGGCTACCTACCGAGGTCCTTGTTTTAAAACAATTTTGGGTTAGTGCCACATACAGCATCAATCTATTCAATTTGTCTGGGAGGGGCCGACAAAATACTGCTCATCTGGTTTGAAACTTTTGGACTGCCCACATACAGGCACTCAATCTCTATTTCATTTTTCTGGGAGAGGGCCACTTAACCTGCTCCGTTGGTTTGAAAACTCTTTTTTGGACTGCCACATACAGGCACTTCAATTCTATTTGCATTTAGCTGGAGGGCCCCCTACTGCTCCTCTGGTTTGAAAACCTTTTTGGACTGCCACATACAGGCAACTCAATCTATTTCATTTTCTGCGAGGGCCACTACCTGCTCCTCTGGTTTGAAAACTTTTTTGGCCTGCAAATACAGGCACTCAATCTATTTCATTTGGGAGGGCCACCACCTACGCCCCTCTGGTTGAAACTTTTGGACTGCACACATACCAGGCACTCATCTATTTCATTTTTCTGGAGGGCCACCTACTGTCCTCTGGTTGAAAAATTTTTTGGACTGCCCCACATACAGGCCTCAATCTATTTCATTTTTCTGGAGGGTGCCACCTACCTGCTCTCTGGTTGAAAACTTTTTGGGACTGCCACATACAGGCACTATCCAAATTAAATGTCTCATAGCAGCCTCAAACACGTTGTCTCCATTGCTACCTCCAAAGTCGTCCATATAGCTGCAATCCCATACATCGTCCCCTTATCAAACGAGTGTGCAGGCAGAGAATTTGGGTTGTTTTATGGATTCCACATCGAAAGTTGTTAACTTTGATCCCACCCTGCTGGTGTTAGCCTCAACATCTACTGGCAACTTTATTCATTTACCAATTATTTCAGCGCTTCTTGAGCATTGTTTACATTCCCATCACCCGCCAATATCCTAAACTTATAAGAACGAAAATACACTTGATCTTAACAAAATGGTTCTCTTAGAAGTGCTGTTTGGGGGAGTAGCCTAGAGACAGGGGCTTGAGATTGCGAAAGCTCGCCTGGCAGCGGAGCGGCCAGCTCCATGCGCCTCATCGCTTCTGCGATCTGTTTACATTCCCATCACCCGCCATATCCCCAAACTTATAAGAACGCTACTACACTTAACGTGGTGCAGGCTGGGACGAGTATGACCCTGGGGTGGTTATTTTATATGACGACGCAGAGGATTGCGGGGCTACCTCGGTCAGGTCTCAAAGGGCCTAGTTTTATACCTCCTCCTCCTCCCACCCTCCCCACTCCTCCTCACTCCGAATTACCAGCCGTGGCATTGGCGCCGCAGTCGGGTAGCTCTCAGGCACAGCAGCGTGCCGTCGCTAAGCGACAGAAGGGCGTGCTCAAAACGCGAGCATAGCGCATAAAAAGGCACACGCCCAAGAGCTTACAGGGCATCCCCATCAAACTTGTAATTTGTCGCCACCCTGCTGTGTAACTACCACAAAATATACTGGCAAACTTTTACATTTACCGATATTATTCAGCGCTTCTTGCCGCATCTGTTTAAAATTCCCCGCACCTAGCATTATCCCAAAATTATAAGAGCGCTACTCCACTTGATCTTATACAAAAGTTTCTTAGAAGTGTGTTGGGGAGTAGTAGTAGCCAGAGACAGGGGGTTGGATTGGCGAATAGATAGCCTGGCAGGGAGCGCCAGCCAAGCTCCATGCACGATCCAACCTAAAATAAGTTTTAACTGCAGCACCTTTAATCTACTTACTAGTTGTCATGCCTCCATACATGGTCCCTTATCACGAGCTGTTGTGTCAGGCAGAATTTGGGTGTTTCATGGCGTCCATGTTAACTTGTCCACACTGCTTGTTAATCCACCAAAATATACTGGCAAACTTTATCAGTAACGATATATTTGAAGCGCTTCTTGCTCACTTTCCTTTAGGTTCATCTGCACCCATTGGTTTGAAGCCTGAGTCCATGATTAGGGTATGTCGCCAATGCCACTCTATAGCCTGCCGATGCGCTGCCGCTGCCTCTGCATGCCGGTCCCTATGTGAGGGGGTCAATTATTGGATGTTTTTAGATGTATCTGTTCATTTTCTGTACTCTGTCATGGCCTGCTGTTGCCCATTTAATTTGGCATAATGGTGCGATTAAGCAGCCTAAGAGGCATCCATGTATGCTGGCCCCGCTGTTTCCTGTCCATTTCCGTGTGTTCCATACTTTTGAGGTTCCAGGTTTTGGCCAAGCTCCCTGTGCAGAGCCTTGAGGCCCTTGAAAAATGCTCGAGTCTCCCATGACTTCAGTGGGGATTGTTATTCGAGACGAGCACTTGAGCATCGGGGAAAAGTTCGTCTCGAATAACGGTAACCCGAGATTTTAGTGCTCGCTCATCTCTAATTACTTCCTTAACGATGGCCTTTTTTTAAGTTTTTCACTTCCATTCACTACCAACCTTCAAAAATTCTATAACTTTTTATTTGTGCCACATTAAAGAGTTGTGAGGATTATTTTCTGCATAACAAATGCACTTCATAGTGATGTATTTTAATCTCCCCATGCCGTGTATGGGAAGCGCCGGTAAAAAAAATTCCAAAAAAAATTATCACATGACTCCATTCAGCACAGGAGCTATACAATGATAACTACAGTGGTAGTGACATCTTAAACTGAGGCAGGATAACACACAAGAAATGCAGGCACAGAGGTAATCAAGTATTATATGACAAAGTTTTTGCTTCACATCCCAAGAGCTCTTAGCTTACTTGATTGTCAGAGTAAAATTACAATATGTAAGCTCATTTGGCAGATTGCCTTGGATTGGGGATTTCTTTTAGGTACATTACAGTTTAACGTAAAAAATGGAATGCCATAGAAAGGAATTTTCATACCCTTTTCTCCTAAATGAGGTTGCTTGTAGATTATTGGAATAATGTGGTTGGGACATCTGTGAGCCACTATCATTTTTAATATATTCATATTTTTTTCCAGACGGTCATCAGAGTTCATTTCCTTCCAAAAGTACAATGTGGGGCTAGCCTCCCCCTGGATGATCAAACCAGGGAATTTATTTAGTTGCCTATTTAAGTTGTTGTTTTACCAGTTATAATAAACACCTTTAACCTTATGTAAACACCTTCTGAACCATACTCTTAAAAATTTGCGGCTCACAAGCTAACTTTTTTGCTGCACATAACCAGCACAAAGTTCAGCACTAACGTGTGCACACCAGTTTTTGTTCGATTCGGTTTTAATGGGGGGGGGGCTGCTTGATTTTGACCTTTAATTTTTTGTTATTATTCAACCAAAAAGCTGCACAAACAAAAATGTGAGGCAGCCACAAAATCAGCAAAAGTAGCAGATAGAATCTGTTTCGGCACACAAGCGTGTGGGTTTGGGCATTATGTGGGTGGGGCTTTGCGTTGACCTCTGATGACCTCTGGAATAACTTATCACTTATTAAAAATGATAGCGGTGCCCACAAATTATGAAAAATTTTGGCTGCACAAACCAGCACCAACGCAGCACAAAACTTGTGAACCAATTTTGTTGATTTGAAGTAGGTGGGGGTCCAACTTTCACACAGGTACACACTCTTCCTTAAATCTAGGGTGCAATTGCTTTATCGAGTATTCAAGTTTTATCTGCTCTTTGATATTTTCTGGGCTATCAGCTTCTGTGAAATACCCACAAATTCTGGTGCGGTCTATTTCCTTCCCTTATGTCAACGCACACTATATAGGTCTAATAGATTGGCCTAAACAACAAGAGGACCCTTTTCGTTTTTTCATTTCCATTTTCACCTCCCACCTCATAAAATTATCCAAACTTTTTTATGTTTACATGTAAAGAGCCTAGAGCTGCCTTTGCTGTGTGATGGCTTGTGTTTCTGCGTAACACTGCACTCAAGTGATGGTATTGAATCTTCCCCAGCCATGTTATAGGTGAAGACGCGGGGGAAAATTGACAAACAACTCCAAATGAGTGACACTGGTGAAAAAGACTTTGCGCCATTTCTTGTGGGCTCTGGATAGTACGCGCTTTCACTGTAAGCGCCCCAAATGGACCTGTCCTACTTTATTCTTTGGGCTCCTTTCGTAGATTACTGGGATACAAAGTTGTGATAGGTTTTATTAATGTTTCATACATGTCAAAAATTGAAACTCCTGTACAAATTTAATTTCTTTGATTTTGCCATGTTCTTCGGCTGTATATAACCTTCGTTTCCTATCACTTTGTTGTGTGGAGCTGTGGGTTTAGTGTCATTTTTTGTGAAATTTGATCAATTTTTCAATGCTATAACTTTTTTAAGACTGTCGACCTTTTGATCCAAGTGTATAGATTTTTTACAATCTTTTCAAAATGGCACAAAGTGCCATTTTCGACTTTTTGGGCTGTGCTTTTTTGGTCCGGCGTTCAACACCTGAACAAACCCGTTAATATCTTTTGGATGATCGGGATTTTCATGACCGTCAATACCTAATGTGTTTGTTTATAACAGTTCAGGGAAGGGGGCGTGATTGAATTGTTAGGTTGTTTTATTCTAATTTTTTTTTTTGTTTTTTTATATTTTTCAGACGTCGTCTAGAGGACTTTTAACCATTTGGTTCTTGTCTGATGATCCTTTACTCATTCTCCTGTAAACTACAGTATGGCCAAGTACCCGCGGGGGCGATTCTTCCTCCTCATCTTCAGAGTGCGTAGCCATTGTCTAATGAAGGGGGATTTACAGTAAAACGAAATAGCCAAGGGTCTTAGGACCGAGGATACAAAGGGTACGTGATCGCGCGTCCACCTCCTGGCGACATCACGGGGAAGCCGATGAGAAAGTCCTAGGCAATGATGCCTTGGCAAGCCGATGTCACTCGTGTAACATCCCAAACTTATAAGAACGCTACTACACTTGATCTTATACAAAAGGTTCTTAGAAGTGCTGTTTGGGGAGTAGCCTAGAGACAGGGGGTTGGATTGGCGAAAGCTCGCCTGGCAGCGGAGCGCCAGCTCCATTTCAAGATCCAACTAACATAGTTTTAACTGCAGCACCTGTAATCTACTACTAGTTCACTGCCTTCATACATCGTCCCCTTATCAAACGAGCTGTGTCGGGCAGAATTTTGGGTTGTTTTCATGGCTTCCACATCAAACTTGTTAACTTTGTCGCCACCCTGCTGTGTAATCCACAAAATATACTGGCAAACTTTTATCATTTACCGGGGGGCGTGGTCGGGTGGTTGTCAACTGTGCCGTGTATAATCGGCCAGCTGTGCCGCTATGCAGGGGGTAGGCGGACCGCGGTCACGTGTGCCGGCGGACAGGTAAGGGAGGTGGGAGGCGGCTGGTGGGACGCAGGCGGGCGGGTCAGGGAGGTGGCAAATGGGAGTTTCAGGTCAGTGATCCATGAGAGGTGGGTGGGCCAGGAGACAGGTGGGCGTAAGCCGGGACCGAGAGGAGGGGCCCGGGGACACATCTGCCAGGCACCCAGCAGTGTATTCACGGACCACTTGGCAAAGCACTGCACACAGGGTCCGTGCATCCCCGGGCCCCTGAACCTCAAGGGCCCCGTAGCAGCTGCTACGGCTGCTACGGCGGTAGTTACGCCACTGGCATCACATGTGCAATTAGAGGCTGTACCATCTCTGCCTGCTGGGAGAACAGTAAGATTGCTCTCCATACTGCCTGTTCTCAATTTCAGTGGGTAACTAGAGGGTGTACCATCTCTGCCTTTTGGAAGGATGTTAGGGTTTTTCTCCCTGCTGTCAGTTATCAATCTCAGCACAGCGTCACATGCGCAACTAGAGACTTTACAATCTCTGCCTGCTGGGAGGACAATTTAATAATCCTTCCTTCTATATTCTGCATAATTATACAGTCAGGGACTCTCTTCGGCCATCTTCTACATCATAACTGTGTGACAGGAGCCTGTCTAATGATCAGTGGTGATAACAGGTTGTGCTGCATTGTGGAGAGTGTGTCTGGTACAGTCCATGTAATTGCATCATCTAAGACAGTGGTGGCGAACCTATGGCACTGGTGCCAGAGGTGGCACTCGGAGCCCTTTCTGTGGGCACTCAAGCCTTCACTCCAACACAGAGTTTGCCAGCTATGACTTAAGGCTTTCTCCTATGATCCAATACAGCCCAGGACTTGCCATGCTCAGCGCTATTTGGCTGCCAAGACTACACGAGGAGCAAGAAGGTGTGAATAGAGATGGATTGTCATTGGAGCTCCTGCTCTGGGTCCCCTGATTCTTCCTCTATAGGGGACCCTGGAGGGAAGATACAATCCAAATTTTTCCATCATCTTTCTATTGTATTGATGAACTCAGAATGTCAATACGATTAAATCTGTGATACAGCAGGGATCAATAAGTTACCACTTAAATTGTCTTGTTGGCACTTTGTGACATATAAGTGGGTTTTGGTTGTAGCTTGGGCACTCTATCTCCAAAAGGTTCGCCATCACTGATCTAAGACATTGGTGCCTGAGATGATCGATTCCTGTAATGCAACAAAACGGACTCATGATGAGATCATGTGATGTATCTGAGCAGGAGTATATACTGTATACATAAATATGTATTGGTGGTATAGAACCGTAATGAAAGAATAACCTAAATTTGCTGGGTTGCTTCTTTAATATAAAGTTGACTTCCACATTCCCTACCGGGCTTTGTATGCCAAATCGGATCACTCCATAATTCCTTATATATTTGGGTAAGTTATAGCAGAATATTTGAAGCTTTAGAAGTCTTTATGGATAGAGACAAATAACTTCTATGAGGCTGAAGCAGAAATGACATTAATTACTCAAGAATAGCAGAGTCTAAGAAAAGCATCACAGACTTAGCTCATAACATATGTAGCAGAAAGCCTGAATTTTTATGTATCCACTTGTGGTTGCCTCGGGGAATCGAGTCACATTCTAAACATATCCTTGTGGTGACATCTGAAGATTTCTGAAAGACGGAGGAAGAGATTTTATGTTTAAAAGCAGGCAGCAGCTGTGACCCTTCTGCTAAAAGTCTACTTTAGAGATTGCTATCCAACCCTCTAATTCCCGGGCCATGCTGTGCAATATGCGGCCAGCAAAGCTTCAGGGACGCTTGCCTTCCGTCACAGCACTTACTTTGCATATATGAAAGGCATTAGCTAAGGGCAGCGTATGCAGCTGATCTGATCTGAATATAGGTATAAGATTAGCAGCATCCATTACGTTGTATATTCTGTCTCCAAACATTTAGTCTAAGCATTGAGGTACAGATGAAATGTATGGAGTTTATGACTTAGTAGTGGAAATCATCTTGAGTCCATTCTTACCACTGGACTCTATAATACCAGAGAGCAGAATGTGGACCCACTGTGTTATCCAACCAGTTTGACATTGGGCATCACTAAGTGCATTATCCGTGGACCACTCCGGTTTTACCCTTCCACCCCTATATATGTATCATTTCTTTGCTTCTGGGAGATCGAAATTCCCCTACCTCTTGTGGAGGTCCTGTTATGGTTAGCACTTTGCCCCAGTGGGTCAGGGGAGGTTAGGGTGGAGCACCAGGGGTCAGGCAAAGTGTAGTCATAGACAGTACAGCCATTAGGGCTTAACCGATAGCACACTGCAACACAAGCAACATTTATGTGCATGTAGCCTAAGAGCTAGTACTTGGATCCTCTTATGGTTCTGTTTCCTTTATTATATTGTTTTGGCTTGGTACCCCTTGCTAATATAGTTTTGGCTTGGTCTACTTATATGACCTAGGTGACCAAAGGTGCCAAAGTACTCAGTCTTTTGGGGCTTACCAGGGCCGGCGCCAGCACTGGGCATACCTGGGCAAGTGCCGGGGCCCTTAGGTGTTGGAGGGTTTTACATAAGGAATCCATGGGGGAGAGGAGGCTGTATCTAATGAATCCATAAGGGGTGAGGGGGGCTTATATTAAAAATACCCATCAGGGGGCTGTTTGGGATGATAAACTAGGGAATATTTTACGGAACAGGAGATTTTAGTTTCTGAATTTTTAATGCCGCCATGTGAGTTCACTGCAAAAGGACCCACTGAGGCTCTGTCACCCAGGGGCCTACTGAAACCTGGAGCCGACCCTGGGGCTTATGATATAACAGGGACCCATAAAAGAATTAACTAGTGGACTCACGAGTGGATTTTCAGGATCTGGTGCATGTTTTATGTATAAATTTAGACTGATTTTAGGCAATGATTGTATCAAGATTTATTATTATATTTCCTCTAATATGCTTCAGTCTATAAAGAGACAATCGCTCCTGCATCGGCTAAGGATATGAAAATTGTTTGTGCAAGATTAAATAAACCAGATTACAGCCTGATAAATGGAGTGTGTGCCTGTGATGGTTCATTTATAATGAATAACAGAAAGTCTTGCACCACAAGAAGGTGTTGATTACCTTTTCGCCTGTACGATCAGCGTTGTGTTGCCTTCTGACTTCCTTCTTGGTTCACATAAATCTCTGGTTGAATCTGAGAGTCTTGTGGATGTGATGGGCATCCATCTGGTGTGCTTTCCCCGGTGTTATCAGGCTGTAATCTGGTTGATTTGGTCTAGCACACACAATTTTCATATCCTTGTCCTTGTGATTGTCTCTTTATATGATTTTTGTGGTCTAGGTTCCCTAGTTTCTATTTGCTGAAAGAAAGGATTTTCAGCAACACACAAGCGAGGGCCCCAGACATCGACATATCCATTCACAATACTACCCCCGTAAGCACCTTTTACATTGTACAGTCTATATTTATACATAAAAGATGCACAAACATATTTCCATAACACATCATACATACAGGGCCGACGCCAGCACTAGGCATACCTGGGAAAGTGCCGGGACCCAGTGCTGCTGGGGGGCTCACATAAGGCTGTACATAAGGTATCCATATATGGTGAGAGGGGGCTGTATATAGAATAAACATGAAGGAGCTATGTGGGATGATAAACTAGAGAATATTTTAGGATAGGTTTTAGTTTCTGAAAGTGAGTTTACTGCAAAGGGGCCCAATGAGGCTCTGTCGCCCAGGGGCCTACTGAAACCTGGAGCCGATCCTGACTACCCTGATTTACTGACTTCCAAGAATGGATTTCCTTTACGGAGATGCAAGAATATAAAGCTAATGCAACAGTCTAGGATACAACAATCCTTGTAGAAGAAAGCACAGACTGTTGGTGGAGTACAGCCATCAGCTGGGGCTGCTCCAGGCTTCATTGCTACGATCTATCCCTGCAGTGACCACTTTGCATATTATCCATTTGGACCCAGGTCTACAGAAAATTGGACTTATCTTCCCCACACGTGTACATGTGTACATCAGCGATCAGCTAGCATACCTGCGATGTAGTAGGACCCAGGGACCACCACTTTCCATGCATGTGCTTTGTTTTTGGCCTACACTTATAACACATTAGAGAGGTACCAGGTCAGTTTCCTGTAGTTTATTTTCATATTGATATTTCATATCTTCCATAGATCCTCACTACCACTCTATTGCTGTTAAAGATAACATCTCCCTCACAGTGCCATCTGTCCTTAATATAGTAAGTGCAGGTGTCAGCCCGTTGCTGGCTTGATACTTGTGTAAAAAGGCTTGCAAGAGTGAAACCGGCAAGATTGTTGCCTTTCATAAATATGTAACCGGCAAGCAAGACCTCATATAATTTTGTAGCTTTAGACCTCTTGTACGACTATTTATAAGCACAAATCCTGCTGCCTCCAACCTTATTAAATGCACCAACTCGGGGTAATCTGCCATGTTGTAAGGATTACAACACTATACGCAGGATGAAAAAATCTGGAAAGGACTTTATTGGGTCATTTCTTTTACACTATTTCAAGTTATATACCCCTCACCTGCATGTGAATGAAGTTATTTCTAAATAATTGCTATAGCATATTTCTGTCAAGAAAGACAGAGCAAAAGGACCCTGCTCAATTTATGTAATTCCGAAAATCCGTCATGTAAAAATAAACCATCAGTTTAGCATCAATTATTTGGTAATTTTCGCGGTCTCTTCCCCCCCCCGGGTTAAACCGTAACTTATCAGATTTCCTACCGGTGAATTTGCTGCACGTGTAAATAAATTGCGTCACAAACAGCACTGCAAAATTAGAAAAAAAAATGTAAAAAACAATTAGAAACAATTAGTTTCACAAATGCATAACAACGAGTGAATTACACTAATTTGATTAGATTGAACCCAATGTTGCAAACCCGTGACGTATTCATTTAATTCATTAGTGCCAATATATGTTGCATTTAGCAGAACAGAATGTCTACCATACTCTAAATAAAAGTACCAGCAAAGCCCATTGTGATGAACATTTTATGATAGTTTATCTTCTCCAAATGAAATGCTTACTTTGGCTATTTTTCCGAGCTATAAGATCACCCCAGATTTATAATCCAAAAAAGGAAAAAATCATGTTTGTCTCACAAAGCGCATCACTCACAGATCACAATTACACCCATTCATTCACACAAGGAACTCTGCTTAATACTACTCTCACAAACAGCTCCGCTTCATCCATACTATAACACAAACGATCTGCTAACATTCACTTCCTTTACACAGCTTTGGACAACCATTTACTCACAATACCTCTGCAACCATTCACTAACTCACACACAGATCTTTTTCATACCCAGTCTCCGAACACAATTATACTCTGGTTTTCAGGCCCCATCCCTGGCAGGATAAGAGGGTTTAAGGACCGTGCAGATGATCCAGATTGACATGTGATCAGTCACATAATTCTTAATTACTAAGATCCTGCAGTTAATACTAGTCGGTGGGGGTACTGGCATAGAGAGGGCAGTGCAGAAGCTTTATTAGAGATCGGGTGCAAAGCGTTTCAGCCTTCACTTTATCTACAGGACAGGTGGTCCAGAAGGTTCTGGCAAGTAGCTTGTGATTCTCCGACCTCCAGTCTTATGATTATTTTTGTTTGACTAGAAAGTGTATCTATACGGTGATCAAAAAACTATGGTTATGTATCCTGTAGTTATTCCGTGGGCTTCACTGTAATTCATCTTGCTAGGCAGATGGGACAAGAGAAAGCATCACTGACAATTTAGAGTAGTCAGTGGTGTTCTATGGAAGAGGGCGGTGGGGGGAGCCTGCAGGTCACAGAAGAAAAGAAGGAAACTAAAATGCTATAAATTAAGATGTTCTATGGTAATGAAGCTGGCCCAGAAAGGTAGTTGTTTCCTCATAGTACGGCATACTGACAATAAGATTGTCGGCAAAAATATTAAAAGGTTATTTAGTGCTTTATTTCATTTGGAAGTATCTATTTAAATATTATTTATGTTAAAAAAAATCAAAACATTCATGTTATAATATTTTGAAATAGAAACGAATATAACAATACAAAATATTTTAAATGGTTAACTCAATTGACATTGCCAGACAATCTGATACTCTTTCGAGATCTATGAAGACCTCTTTTCTTGATTTTATTATACAGTTAGATCTATATCTTTTTAGTTAAACTTCAAATCACCGTGGCACTCATTGTTTAAACAATAAATCCCTTAATCTTCTTAAATTTGGAGGTCAGGGAATTCGATTTATTAACACGATATTGGGGGTCATTATTGAAGGGACTCCGAGTTCGCGTCTTTCCGACGTGTTACCCCGCAATATTGCGTTTTGCGCCGCTGTGTACTTTTGAAATTGGCCCCGGGATTTGCGCACGCGATCGGATTGTGGGCGTCATCGGCGCTGGGCAGATCGCGTTCGTACGAAATTGGGGAGTGGTCCTTTCCCTACGGATAAACCCCGGACGTTTCGTGAAACACCAAAACCCCGCCCGCATTTAAAAACCGAAATGGTGTCGTCATAAGTGACCCCGCTTACCGTTCACCTGGTCAGTCGTGCATTCCGCGGCGTCTAGTTGATTTGACTTCAGCGCAACAGCGGCCACCTGGTGGACGGCGGGAAGAGAACACCTTAAATAATCCCTCCACCCGGCCGACCCGAATCAGAGCGGAGAAGCCGCCGCTGGAACGCCGAATGGAACGGGTAAGTAAATTTGCCCAATTGTGTTTTCAGAATGTGTGAACGACCCCTCCAACCGCTGTAAATTTTATCAGAACTAAGCATGAACCAAGCAAAGAACTGTGCTCCATGTGAGGAAGGAAAAAAACATGTATTGGGGTTTTTCTTAGACCATGTTGTCCAGAATGATGCTTCTTCCTGGTAATATTGAATAATAATTTTGCAGCCATGGACTGTTGATTTATGTTAACGCAACTTGGTTGTTTTTGTGGACAATAAGACATCAATACAAATTTTGTGACATTATCTTTTGGAGATTATGAAGGTCATCGCCTGAAGTTGCGTAAGTAAGAAAAAGACTAAAACCAGACAATGTCTAATAGTGGAGCATCCAGCTGGAGCACCATGAAAGATGTGATGCATCTGCAGTTCTCGTCCACCCCGATAAGAAAGGTTTAATCTGAATGAGAAATCACTTTAAAGGACTTTTGTTAAATACTCATAAATTTCTTTATTAATGTCAGGATTTTAATAATAACTGACTAAATATGTGTTGTGCTCGGAATACGTGTTGCCAATGGAAATTATTACGTTCCATAACTACTAGCAGTCATGTAAAGGATCATTAAGCACTTAGGAACTTCTCATGACAATAACTCTTTTTCGGGACACATTTTTGGAAATATGTTTGGGGTTGCAGCCATTGTTCTTGGGAAGATGATTGCAGAGAGTCACTCTCCGTCTACAAGAACATGAACATTTTAGTAGATCTTAACACCGGATAAGGTTAAAAAAAAATCAGAATCATCCCAATAAAAATACTTTAGTCCATTGGTAAAAAAAAATTGTTCAAAGTCATGAGCAAGTTGGGTTGTCTTCTTCAGGATCTGGCACTTACTTTTTTTGTCAGAGCCTCCGCCTATGGATGATTCTGGTGCTATGGTGGCTTATTAGGACCCTAAATAGATCAAAGTGTCTGTGGCTATTGACAAAAAGTTGAACAAAACGTCTTTAAGTAAACTTTCATAAGATAAGTGAAAAGATTTGTTATTATGTTTCTTCATATCCAAGACTACACATAGGTATTTGCAAGAGATGTCATCACCAAACCATGGCTCCCTGCCTGTCGACTACATCTATCGGCAATGGCAAAAGTCGTTCAATGGAAAAAGAACCAGGTATTAGAAGCAGTTGGTCTAAAAAAAATGGGAAATAGATCCCTTATTTTAAGTCCAGTTAGAGTCAATGAACCTGAATTAATTTACCAAAATATTAATATTTCCTCAATATTTGAAACCACATGTTATAATTTTTTAGAGGGTTCCAAAAATACTCTAAGCTTTTACTTATGTATAACCAGAACAGTATAAAGAGGTACTAACTACATAAGAAGAATTAAAACTAGATATAACATGGTAAATTACACAAATGATCAGTACAAAAGTAATATACTTTAAAACAGATAATCATGAACAAAAAAACTTCAAAAAAAGAAAATTTCAATAATCTGAGGTTTTTTTGGCTTGTGAATTGGGATTCTCGACATAATATATAGCATATTTTAGCATAAACAGATCAGTTTCCAGGTGCTACAACCCCAAACAATGTCGCAGAAGAAAGGGCATGAAAGGGTCAGTCCCAGGAGGATGCGGTGACCACCAGGTGGTTTAAGTTTTATTGTGCAATGGTCCAAAAACTTTAAACCACTTCAGAATTTTTTTCCAGTATTATTTTTTTGAAAAGCTTCAATAACTATCCTTATTATCGGAGTATCGTTAATTCAGAGCAACAAGGATGTGACATCTGGAGCCTGGTAACACACAACCTTTTGAGACTTACTAGCCGTCTAGCCTGTCTAATTTACCCACTGTAAAATTGATTAATGTAATATATGATAAGTAAGATCTAATTGCAATTTTCCCTTTACCATGGATGGAGTATTATACTCGACATGAAGAACACAACTCTCATCTCAATCACAACAGGCTTCAGCCTTCAAAGCGTAAGATAGATTCAACGTAGACACATCTTCTATAAATCTAAATTAAAAAGTTCTGTAATTGGAATCATGACATTCAAAGAAAATGGTTGTTTCTTGGGTCATAGGGTGGTGAAAAAAATTTGTGTTATTTTTTTTAAATTCATTTATATTTTTTATTATTAGCAACATTAGGGTTTTTATGGAAGGCAAAATGGGAGTAGAACACGCGTGTCAGTTATGTTATATAATTCACCTATACTTTTACTTGTATCACACACTGTAGAAATAATCTACTCATGGGGTGGCCAGATTCCCAAAATGTTTCAACTTGTGAAGATCTCTCTGAATGGATCATCCAAAGTCAATGTCTTCAATCAATGTACAAAAGTCTGAGGCTTCCAAATTGACTCGGCAGCGTTGGCTATTCTGACCATAGTTAGACAAATGATATTAGGTAGGAACCGACCCCAACCAAGCTATCAGCACCGCTTCGTTGTTACCTACGGACCGTGCAGCTCATGCAGCCACTAATAGACCGTAGTGAACCTGACGGTTCGGGACCAGCGGCCTACTTATGAGCATAGTACATCAACGATGTTGGTAAGGTGAAACCACATCAACTGTTTTTAGCATCTACATCCATGTGCAAGTCTACACAGGGGTGCGCGAGGGGAGAGCTGGTTGGTGGTCAGTGAGGGGAACACAACTCTTGAGGCCAACACTGACCCACATCTCCTGAAATTAGAATATTTGAA
This sequence comes from Engystomops pustulosus, assembly GCA_019512145.1. NCBI lineage: Eukaryota > Metazoa > Chordata > Amphibia > Anura > Leptodactylidae > Engystomops > Engystomops pustulosus. Next base: position 8,742,193 of record CM033642.1, on the reverse strand, counting down.
TTCAGATCATCTCACATCTATGAATGATCAAGAACAGTAAACTTTAAATAGTCACCCGATTCTGGATAGTTTTCCAAAGGGAATGTGAAAAATGAATATTTAAAAATAAATATTTTAATGGGACTATTTACATAAAGTTTTTTGGAGCTCACCTATCAGTTTGCTGATAGATTGGGACAAAATAAACGGGTCATCTCATTATTAATATCAGAAAGGTGTGTGCCTCAAATAGGGCTATCCAATCAGAGTCCCGACAGGATGATGATGATTGGAACATCCTAAAAAAAATCATGTTGCATATCGTGGAGATTTCATTATATCTCCTTCTTCAGTATGCAACTTGGGACATACCGAAATTTCAGGTAAAATGATATTTGAGTGGCTAACCCATTAAATTACCGGCTAGGCTTAGCCATAATCCACTACTACAAGGTTGTGCACTGAGTAGTAGCAGATTATGGAGACCCGGGGCAATCTTAGCTTAGGACAGTTGCTAGGAGCCACCAATACCTCTGGGTCGCATGGCCGAACCTGAACCCTGAACGTTGAGTCCGACTCATGTCTACTAAGGAATTGTCACTAATTTCTACTTTGAACTTTTCAAGTTTCATTCTAGGAAAACCTTCTTTGTGAAATTTGTGATAATCTGACGATTTAGAAGATAAACTCAATGTGGAATAGATAACTAATCAAGATTCAGAACAAGGGATGTTATCACATGCTACATGTGTTTTCAATAGGCTATTAAAGTGTTATTCAAAGTTTTAGTATTTTTGAACAGTCAGGATATGTTACAAGTAGATGATTGGTGCTGGCCAACTTGGGACCCATACCAATCTATGATGAAAACAAACTTTGCTTAGGGAGAGGTGGGGCTGCACATGCGCTTGTTCTTCATAAGTGTGGAAGGAGGGTCTGAAAAAATATAAGCAAGCACCTTCTGCTGGTATTCCAATCTTCCGAAAAGGAGAATTCTCACGGATCCTTACAGCCAGAGGACTAGTTAACATATGCCATCTATGCTCATACAGGGGAGACGTCTTTCGGTTCATCTCCTATCCCCTGAAAGCGAAGGGAAGGAGGAGCAAACATTGCAGCAGGGGATTGGCTTCTGCTCATGTTCAAGGGAATATCTGAGTGTCATAAACATTGGAAACGCCCGAGTGTAAACGCTCATTGGAGGCTAGGGATGGATGCAATACAGTTGCATTTGTGCCACGCTAATTTTTTCATCCAGTGTTTCCTGCGGGTGTGCCATCTCCAGCCAGAGAGGTGGGGACACTCACCTATCAAGTATTTATTACATATCCTACGGAAGTGAATGTATTCAAATAGCAATAAATGATGTGCCTCTACATATTTTGTAGTTCTAATGACCTGTGAGTATATTTTATGATAAATGTGTTAGCGTTTAGGTGTAGCAGTCATTTTAGCAATAGCAAACAAATGATGCTATCAGTTCTCGTTTTGATACTTTTCCTATCTCCACGTAGTTCACATTCGTTATAAAATTATCGTAAATAAAAAAGCAAGCGTTGTTTTGTTGTTTTTTAGGGTATTGCAGTTTTTCTTTTACAGATTTTACTGTGCCTAAACTGTATAAAAAAAAAGTCGGCTTTAAGTTAGTAGTGATGCTGTATACTGCTTCATAGGAGGTGCTTTATTATATTGGAAAAATATTCTGAAAATGAAATATTGTTTTAAAGTAAACTAAAAAAATCTAAAGTCCAGGTGCATGTCAGACAGCTCGTAATCCGCCACAAGTAGAGTTTGTGCCCAAACTATCCTTCAAAATTGTGCTTGTTTGGGGGCAACTTGTTTTAGGTACAGTGGGGGTAAGATTTTACTTTTTCTTAATAACTGCTTAATGTAAATGGACTTACATGTTAAGCAACACATCCCCTCCATGTGTTCTTTTTTGCTGTATCTTATGTTTGTTGCATTCCTAAAATTAAAAAGAGAAAAACAAAAAACTGTACTTTGTCATTTTTATTGACCTAGAGATACACATAATAAGTAACTTTTAAAAAAGTTAGAAATCAATAGTTCAAATAATAAGAAACATATTCCTCCTTTTTTCCTTCTTATTTCCTAATCTGTTAAATTTATTTTGAAATTTCTGATGGAGTCCATTTTCCTAAAGCAAAATTATCCGATTACTTGACGAAGGGGTGGATGTGCTGTGAGTCGCCTCCCATCAACTTTGAAACAACTGCAAATTCAAAGCTATTAGAAATAGGTCAAGTCCCTAAGGCACTAAAGTGTGCTTAAATATAAGCCACAAATAGATATGAGTATACATACATTATAGATACTGATGAGAGAGTTACACTGTATCTAGTTACAGGGGAGGTACACGGTCATCTCTCTGAGGCTGGGTTCACACCTCGTTATTTGCATACATTGAAAGAACACATGAGGATTCTGACATGTTACAACATATGGCACAGGCGTATCCCATGTATGCCTTATACAGTGAGATACGTCGCCCGGGGGGGGACTTCCTTCACCCTAATGTGGGGTGGGGGGGTAGTGTGTAAATTGGCAGCAGCCAGTGATCGGTACTGCCTATGAACGGGCTGTTCCCCCAGTGATGTCCACCTAATATGGACATTGATGCACCAGGTCCTCCCTCCGGCTTGGGGGGCTTTTGGGAGAGATGCAATACGCTACATCCACTCTCATAGCCATCCATGCCTCCGCTGAGCATGTATGTTGCTGCAGGATGGAATGAAGTAGCTTGCCACGTCTTTTCATCCTGCATTTTCTACAGGAGGTATAGTGGCCAGACGGAGACAACAAACTATGCCACCGTCTGCCACTATTTGTCAATGTATATGCTTAGCGTCTACACAAAATCGTGATTGTGAAACCCAGCCGAACCCATACTAATGATGATGAAGATGAAGACACTCAGACGTTGCTCAGAGATGTGAGCACCATGCTCTTTCAGCTTGGCAGACTTCATTGGGGGTTTGCAGTTATAGCACAATTCTACGTCAGAAATTCGGGCGCCCAGCCGCCTGAGGACGTGATAAGTCAGGCATCCAGATCCTAAAGTCTCATGAGTCCCTAGTCACTTCTTTTACAGGCGGTTCCGCTTCATCATAAACTCCAACAAAGCGTATGCATAGGCAGGTCTGGTACCAAGCCAAAATGATATAATAAAGGGAAACAGAACTGCATAAGAAGATCCAATAACTAGTCTTAGGCTCATGCACACAAATGTTGTTTTGTAGTTGTATTATCTTTAAGCCCTGATTGCTTTAACCACCTCCCCTGACCCATCGGGCAAAGTGCTAACCACAGAAGGACAGTCCACAGAGAGTAGGGACCTTTGATCTCCCCTAAGACCGATCCAATATAGGGGTGGAAGCTTGAAAAACAGGGAGGTCCATGGATAATATACTTAGTAATGCCCAATATCACAAACTGTGTGGATAACACAGTGGGTCCACACTCTGTGTCTGTTATTATACAGTCCAGTGGAAAAAAGCACTTCTGATTGACTCAAATGGATTCCGTACCAAGTCATGATAATTTGAAGGTTTTTCCTGAAAATATAGTTTTCACCATTGTATTCAGTTCAGTAGGGAGATAGTTCAATGTTTCGGATGGTAGGAAGAAGAGAAAATAGAGTAGAGTGAAAGGAAGTAAAGTTGTACATTAGGGGCAATTCTAAGGGTCTGGGCACCGCATTTCCTCGGGTTTGCACACGATTTCAGATTTCCGTATGTAACAGGGGGTTTGGCGCACGCGAGTGATTTTGGTGCAATCGTGCCGACTTTTAATGCGACACAAATCGGGGGTGTGGGCCGTCAGACAACCACGACTGATTCGGACTGAACGTAGGATTTAAAACTTCAAATTGTGTCGCAAGACAATGCACTTACATGCACCCAGGAAAGAAGAAGGTTGAACATGCACGGCGCATGATCTTGGTGAATCCGCCGGACTTCATCCTGTGGACAGTTGGATCGGGGATCGTGACAGTTACGGTAAGTAAATGTGCCCTTATAGTGTGGAAGTTATTAGGAGATTTGATCAAATATTCCTATTACTAATTTCCATTAAAAAGTTTTTCCTGCGGTTCTTCACTTTGGCCTTCAGAAGCCTTACGAAGCATGTAACAAAAACTATTAATACTCTGCATTTATTTCAGCATTTACACTAGCAGATGTCAATATTGTCAAGGTAATTAAGTATATGAGGTGTATTAGGAATGTGTTTATAGAGATTTGTTGATTTGGGATTTTATTTGCTTTGTATACTAGATCGAAACTTAAGTCAAATTCTAAGTTCACTTATTTTTATTTTATCACACTTTGGTTCTTATCATTAAATAAGGTGAAGTGTTATTTTCATATTGATATTTCATATCTTCCATTGATCCTCAATACCACTCTATTGCTGATAAAGATAACATCTCCCTCACAGTGCCATCTGTCCTTAATATAGTAAGTGCAGGTGTCAGCCCGTTGCTGGCTTGATACTTGTGTAAAAAGGCTTGCAAGAGTGAAACCGGCAAGATTGTTGCCTTTCATAAATATGTAACCGGCAAGCAAGACCTCATGTAATTTTGTAGCTTTAGACCTCTTGTACGACTAAGTACAAATCCTGCTGTCTCCAACCTTATTAAATGCACCAATTTAGGGTAATCTACCATGTTGTAAGGATTACAACACTATACGCAGGATGAAAAAATCTGGAAAGGACTTTATTGGGTCATTTCTTTTACACTATTTCATGTAAATTATAAGAACACAAGTGATAAAATAAAAATAAGTGAACTTAGAATTTGACTTAAGTTTCGATCTAGTATACGAAAGCATAAAATCCCAAATCAACAAATCTCTAAGTAAACACACTCATAATACACCTCATATACTCTAATTACCTTGACAATATTGACATCTGCCAGTGTAAATATGCTGAAATAAATGCAGAGTATTAATAGTTTTTGTTACATGCTTCGTGTAAGGCTTCTGAAGGACGAAAGTGAAGAACCGCAGGAAAAGAACTTTTTAATGGAAAATTAGTAATAGGAATATTTTGATCAAATCTCCTAATAACTTCCACATATAAGGGCACATTTACTTACCTGGTACTGTCACGATCCCCGATCCAGACTGTCCAACGAGGATGAAGTCCGGCGTGATTCACCAAGATCATGCGCCCGATATCCTGCATGTGACGGTTCCCCGCTCAGGTCCGCCGGAGTTCACCTTCTTCTTCCTGGTGCATGTAAGTGCATTGTCTTGCGACACAATTTGAATTTTAAATCCTACGTTCAGTCCGAATCAGTCGGGTTGTCTGACGGCCACACCCCCTGATTTGTGTCGCATTAAAGTCGGCACGATTGCACCAAAATCCGATTGCGTGCGCCAAAAACCCCTGTTACATGCAGAAATCTGAAATAGTCGGCAAACCCGAAGGAAATGCGGTGCCCGGACCCTTAGTGAATGTGCCCCATAATGTACAACTTTCTTCCTTTCACTCTACTCTTATTTTCTCTTCTTCCTACCAATCCGAGAACATTGAACTATCTCCACTACTGAACTGAATACAAGGTGAAAACTATATTTTCAGGAAAAACCTTCAAATGTATCATGACTTGGTACAGGAATCCATTTTGAGTCAATCAGAAGTGCATTTTTTCCACTGGACTGTATAATAACAGACATCAGAGTGTGGACCCACTGTGTTATCCAACCAGTTTGATATTGGGCATTACTAAGTATATTATCCATGGACCTCCCCTGTTTTCAAGCTTCCACCCCTATAGTTGGATCAGGTCTTAGGGGAGATCAAAGGTCCCTACCTCTTGTGGACGTCCTTCTGTGGTTAGCACTTTGCCCGATGGGTCAGGGGAGGTTAGGTTAAAGCAATTAGGGCTTAACAGATAATACAACGACAAAAGCAACATTTGTGTGCATGAAGCCTAAGAGCTAGTATTTGGATCTTCTTATGCAGTTCTGTTCCCTTTATTATATCATTTTGGCTTGGTACCACCTGCCTATGCAGCAAGCTTTGTTGGAGTTTATGATAAAGCAGGAACCCTGTAAAAGAAGTGACTAGTGGACTCATAGTAGACTTTTAGGATCTGGATGCCTGACTTATCCGTCAGGCGGCTGGCGGGCCCGAAATTTCTGACGTAGAATTGTGCTATAACTGCAAACCCCCAGATGAAGTCTGCCAAGCTGTAAGAGCATTGGTGCTCACATCATCTGAGCAACGTCTGAGAGTCTTCATCATCATTAGTATGGGTTCGGCTGGGTTCACATCACGATTTTTGTAGACTCTAAGCATATACATTGACAAATAGTGGCAGACGGTGGCATAGTTGTTGTCTCCGTCTGGCCACTATACCTCCTGTAGGAAAATGCAGGATGAAAAGACGTGGCAAGCTACTTCATTCCATCCTGCAGCAACATACATGCTCAGCGGAGGCAATGGATGGCTATGGAGAGTGGATGTAGCGTATTGCATCTCTCCCAAAAGCCCCGCCAAGCAGGAGGGAGGACCTGGTGACATCAATGTCCATATTAGGTGGACATCACTGGGGGAACAGCCCGTTCATAGGCAGTAGCCGATCACTGGCTGCTGCCAATTTACACTCCCCCCCACCCCACATTAGGGGTGAAGGAGCTCCCCCGGGCGACGTATCTCACTGTATAGGCATACGATGGGATACGCCTGTGCCATATGTTGTAAAGACATGTCAGAATCCTCAATGTGTTCTTTCAATGTATGGCAAATAACGAGGTGTGAACCCAGCCTCAGAGAGATGACCGTGTACCTCCCCCTTGTAACTAGATACAGTGTAACTCTCTCAATCAAGTATCTATAATGTATGTATACTCATATCTATATTGTGGCTTGATATTTAGCACACTTTTTAGTGCCTTAGGGACTTAACCTACAGTAACCCTTCTGATGTGTGATGAGACATTGTTATTTCTAATAGCTTTAAATTTGCAGTTCTTTCAAAGTTGATGGGAGGCGACTCATTACACCCCGCCCCCTCCTCTCTACAGAGACTTCCAAGTAATCGGATAATTCTGCTTTAGCAAAATGGACTCCATCAGAAATTTCACAGTAAATTTAACAGATTAGGAAATAACGAAGGAAGTAGAAAGAGGAACAATGTTACTTTATTTGAACTATTGATTTCTAACTTTCTTTAAAAGTTACTTATTATGTGTATTCATAGGTCAATAAAAATGACAAAGTACAGTTTTTTGTTTTTCTCTTTTTAATTTTAGGAAATGCAACAAAACAATAAGATACAGCAAAAGAAAACATGGATGTGATGTGCTTGCATTAACATGTAAAGTACATTACTATTGAAGCAGTTATTAAGAAAGGTAAATCTTACCCCCACTGTAACCTACAAGAGTTGCCCCCAAACAAGCACAATTTTGTAAGGATAGCTTGGGCACAAACTCTACTTTGGCGGATCTATGAGCTGTCTGACATGCACCTGTGACTTTAGATTTTTTTAGTTTACTTTAAAAAAATATTTCATTTTCAGAATATTTTTCCAATATAAATAAAGCACCTCCTATGAAGCAGTATACAGCAGCACTACATAACTTAAAGCCGACTTTTTTAATTTATACAAGTTTAGGCACAGTAAACATACTGTAAAAAAGAAAAAGCTGTAATAAACCTAAAAAAAAAAAAAAACGTGCTTGCTTTTTTATTTTACGATAATTTTTATAACTGAGATGTTGAACTACGTAGTAGAGGAAAAGTATCAAAACGAGAACTGATAGACATCGTTTGTTTGCTATTGCTAAATGAACTGCTACACCTAAAACACTATACACTTTATCATAAAATATACTCAACAAGGTCATTTATGAACTACAAAATATGTAGGCACATCATTTATTGCTATTTGAATAAATTCACTTCCGTAGGACATGTAATAAATACTTGATAGGTGAGTGTCCCACCTCTCTGGCTGGAGATGGCACATCCCGCAGGAAACACTGGATGAAAAAATTTAGCGTGGCACAGATGCAACTGTATTGCATCCATCCCTAGCCTCCAATGAGCGTTTACTCTGGGCGTTTCCATAGTTATGACACTCAGGATATTCCCTGAACATGAGCAGAAGCCAATCCCTGCTGCCAATGTTTGCTCCTCCTTCCGCTTTCAGGGGATAGGAGATGAACCGAAAGACGTTCCCCCTGTATGAGCATAGAGTGGCATATGTACTAGTCCTCTGCTGTAAGGATACGCTGAGAATTCTCCTTTTCGGAAGATTTGGAAATAGCAGAAGGTGCTTGCTTATATTTTTTCAGACCTCCTTCACACTTAAATGAAGAGCAAAGCGCATGTGCAGCCACCTCTCCCTAAGCAATGTTGTTTTCATCATAGATAGTGTATGGGTCCCAGAGGTGGCCCCAGCACCAATCATCTACTTGTAACATATCCTGACATGTCAAAAATACTAAAACTTTGAATAACACTTTAATAGCCCTATTGAAAACACATGTAGCATGTGAATAACATCCCTTGTTCTGAATCTTGATTAAGTTATCTATTCCACATTGAGTTATCTTCTAAATCGTCAGATTATCACAAAATTTCACAAAGAAGGTTTTCCTAGAAATGAACTTGAAAAGTTCAAAGTAGAAATTAGTGACAACTCCTTAGTAGACATGAGCGGACTCAACGTTCATGGTTCAGGTTCGGCCATGCGACCCGGAGGTATTGGTGGCTCCTAGCAACTAGTCATAGCTAAGATTGCCCAGGGGTCTCCATAATCTCTACTACTCAGTGCACAACCTTGTAAGTAGTGGATTTACTATAAGTCATGGCTAGCCGGTAATTTAATGGGATAGCCACTCAAATACATATTTACCTGAAATTTGGTATAGCCCAAGTTCGCATACTTGAAGAAGGAGATATAATGAAATCTCCACGATATGCAACATGGTTTTTTTAGGATGTTCATCATTCATCTTCGACTCTGAGGATAGCCCTATTTGAGGCACCCACCTTTCTGATATTAAGAATGAGATGACCCAGTTTATTTTGTCCCAATCTATACAGCAAAGTGATATGTGAGCTACAAAAATACTTTATGTAAACAGTCCCATTAAAATATGCATTTTTAAATATTCATTTTTCAACATTCCCTTTGGAAAAACGATCCAGAATCGGTGACATATTTAAAATTTACTGTTCTTGATCATTCATAGATTTGAGATGGTCTGAATTCAATATTCTAATTTCAGGAGATGTGGGTCAGTGTTGGCCTCAAGAGTTGTGTTCACTACCCTTGACCTAAACATCATTGTAACTATGGTTCAAGAATAGCCAACGCTGCCAGTCAATATTGGAAGCCTCAGACTTTGGTTACATTGAATTGAAGACATTGACATTTGGATGATCCATTCAGAGAGGTCTTCCAAGTTGAAACATTTTGGGAATCTGGCCACCCCATGAGTAGATATTTCTACAGTGTGTGATACAAGTAAAAGTATAGGTGAATTATATAACATAACATGACCGTGTTCTACTCCCATTTTGCCTTCCATAAATAACCCTAAATGTTGCATAATAATAAAAAAAATATAATGAATTGAAAAAAAAGTAACACAAATTTTTTTCACAACCCCTATGACCCAAGAAACAACCATTTTCTTTGAATGTCATGATTCCAATTACAGAACTTTTTTAATTTATATTTATAGAAGATGTGTCTACGTTGAATCTATCTTTACGCTTTGAAGGCTGAAGCCTGATTGTGATGAGATGAGGGTTGTTGTTCTTCATGCCGAGTATAATACTCCATCCATGGTAAAGGGAAATTGCAATTAGATCTTACTTAATCTATATTCCACTATCTACATTAATCATATTTTACAGATGGTGTTTCTCCTGGATAGACAGGCTAGTAAGGTCTCAAAGGTTGTGTGTCTACAGGCTCCAGATGGTCACATCCTTGTTGCTCTGAATTAACGTACTCCAGATAATAAGGATAGTTATTGAAGCTTCTAAAAAAATAATACATGGAAAAAAATTCTGAAGTGGTTTATAAGTTTTTGGACCATTGCCACAATGAAACTTAAACCACCTTGGTGGTCACCTCCTTGGACTGACCTTTCACGTCCTTGGACTGACCCTTCCTTCTGCGACATTGTTTGGGGTTGTAGCACCTGGAACTGATCCTGTTTATGCTACACATATGCTATAAATATGATGTCGGAGAATCCCATTCACAAGCCAAAAAAACCTCAGAATATTGAACATTTTTCTTGAAGTATTTTTGGTTCATGATTATCTGTTTTAAGTATATTACTTTTGTACTGATCATTTGTGTAATTTACCATGTTATATCTAGTTTTAATTCTTCTTATGTAGTTAGTACCTCTTTATACTGTTCTGGTTATACATAAGTAAAGCTTAGAGTATTTTTGGAACCCTCTAAAAAATTATAAACACGTGGTTTCAAATATTGAGAAAATATTAATATTTTGGTAAATTCATTCAGGTTCATTGACTCTAACTGGGACTTAAAATAAGGGACTTATTTTCTCAACTTTTTTAGACCAACTGCTTCTAATACCTGGTTCTTTTTCCATTGAACGACTTTTACCATTGCCGATAGATGTAGTCGACAGGCAGAGAGCCATGGTTTGGTGATGACATCTCTTGCAAATACCTATGTGTAGGTCTTGGACTGAAGGGAAACATAAATAACAAATCTTTTCACTTATCTTATGAAAGTTTTACTTAAAGAAGTTTTTGTTCAACTTTTTGTCAAATAGCCACAGACACTTTGAATCTATTTAGGGTCCTAATAGCCCACCATAGCACCAGATAATCATCCATAGGCTGAGGCTCTGACAAAAAAAGTAAATGCCAAAGATCCTGAAGAAGACAACCCAACTCATGACTCATGACTTTGAGGACATTTTTTTTACCACTGGATCTAAAGTATTTTTATTGGGATGATTCTGATTTTTTTTAACCTTATCCGTGTTAAGATCTACTAAAAGTGTTCATGTTCTTTGTAGACGGAGAGTGACTCTCTGCATCATCTTCCCAAGGAACAATGGTGCAACACCAAACATATTTCCCAAAAAATGTGTCCCAAAAAGAGTTATTGTCATGAGAAGTTCCTAAGTGCTTAATGATCCTTTTACATTGACTGCTAGTAAGTTATGGAACGTAATAATTTCCATTGGCAACACTGTATTCCGAGCACAACACATATTTAGTCAGTTATTATTAAATCCTGACATTAATAAAAGAAATTTATGAGTATTTAACAAAAGTCCTTTAAAGTGATTTCTCATTCAGATGTAGAACCTTCTTATCGGGGTGGACGAGAACTGCAGATGCATTCACATCTCTCATGGTGCTCCAGCTGGATGTCCACTATAGACATTGTCTTGGTTTTAGTCTTTTTCTTACTGTACGCAACTTCAGGCATGACCTTCAGAACCTACAAAAGATTAATGTCACAAAATATTGTATTATGATGTTTATTGTCCATAAAAGCCAAGTTGCTTGACATAAATCAACAGTTCATGGCTGCAAAATTATTATCAATATTACCAGGAAGACTCATCTGGACAAATGGTCTAAAAAAACCCCAAATACATGTTTTTCTTCCACATTGGAGCACAGTTCTTTGCTTGGTTCATGCTTAGTTATGATAAATTATACAGCGGTGGAGGGGTAGTTCTACCAATTCTGAAAACACAATATCTGTTTAATCGAAATTCCTGACCTCGAAATTTAAGAAGATTAAGGGATTTATTGTTTAAACAAATGAGGCCACGGTCGATTTGAAGTTAACTCAAAAGATATTAATCTAACTGTATAATAAAATCAAGACAAAGAAGGTCTTCAGAAGATTTCGAAAAGAGTCAGAATTGTCTGGCAAATGTACAATTGAGTTTAACATTTTAAAATATTTTTATTTTATATTCTTTCTTTTCAAATATTTATAACATGAATGTTTTGATTTTTTTTAGACATAAAATTAAATAGAACAAAATTAAATTAAACATACATAACTAGAGATGAGCGAGCACTAAAATGCTCGGGTACTCGTTATTCGAGACGAACTTTTCCTGATGCTCGAGTGCTCGTCTCGAATAACGAGCCCCATTGAAGTCAATGGGAGACTCGAGCATTTTTCAAGGGGACCAAGGCTCTGCACAGGGAAGCTTGGCCAAACACCTGGGAACCTCAGAAAAGGATGGAAACACCACGGAAATGGACAGGAAACAGCAGGGGCAGCATGCATGGATGCCTCCGAGGCTGCTTAATCACACCATTATGCCAAAATTATGGGCAACAGCATGGCCATGACAGAGTTACAGAATGAAGCAAGATAGCATCTAAAACGTCCAATAATTGACCCTGACACTATAGGGGACGGCATGCAGAGGCAGCAGCAGTAGCTGCAGGCTAGAGAGTGGCATGGCGACATATCCTAAATGGACTCAGGCTTCAAACCAATGGGTGGCAGAGAGGAACCAGGGCAGTTGGAGGCGGCGCTGCGCTGCCCTGAGAGTGGCAGCATCTGTGCTGGACTTCCTGAAATGCGCACATATGCGGCGCACCTTCGTGAGCAAATCAGACAGATTGGGGTATCCAGGGTCACCTGATCTGGCCAGCCAACCACTGCTATCGACGTGTAAGGGTACCACGTCATGCTGGGTGGAGTGCAGAGTCTCCTGGCTTGTGATTGGCTCTGTTTCTGGCCGCCAAAAAGCAAAACGGCGGGAGCTGCCATTTTCTCGAGCGGGCGAAGTATTCGTCCGAGCAACGAGCAGTTTCGAGTACGCTAATGCTCGAACGAGCATCAAGCTCGGACGAGTATGTTCGCTCATCTCTATACATAACCTTTTAATCAACTTTGCAGAAATCAGTAGTCAGCTATTTATAAATGAGGAATAACACTATTTCTGGGCAGTATTACATATGAAATCTTAATTTAACAGCAGTTTTTTCCCTTTCTGCTGTGATGCATTGCTCCCCCTCTCCTTTCCATAGACACCTGACATCTAATATTTCAGTGAGCTTCTTTCCATCTTGCTAGCAAGATGGAATTCATCTGAAAGCTCAGGATAAATACCATATTTTTGTAGACTATAAGATACACTTTTTAGCAAAAAAAAAAAAATCTAGACTGAAGGTCTTGAGAATCCAGCACTGCCAGAACCTCCTGATCACTGTCCTGGAGATAAAGTGAAGGGCTGAAAAAGCTTTGCACCCGATCTCTAAGAAATTTTCTCCTTCACGCTATTCATAGCTAAGATTGCCCAGGGTCTCACTAACTCTCTACTACTCAGTGCAAACCTTGTATAGTGGATTACTATAAGTCAGAGCCTGTACTGTAATTATGGGATAGCCCTCAACATACATATATTACCTGAAATTGGTATAGCCACAGTTCGCATACTTGAAGAGGGAGAATAGAATGAAAATCTCCACCCGATATGCCAACATGGTTTTTTTAGGAATGGTTATCATTCATCGTTCGCTCTGAGGATAGGCCCTATTGAGGCAACCCCACCTTTCTGATTAAGAATGAATTGCCCCAAGTGTATTTGTCCCAATCTATAACAGCAAAGTGATATGTGAGCTACAAAAAATACTTTTATGTAAAAAGTCCATTAAAATAATGCATTTTTAATTTAATTTTCAATATTCCCTTTGGAAAAAACGATCCCAATCGGTGACATATTTAATTTACTGTTCTTGATCCATTCACTAGATTTGACGATATATGAATTCAATTTCTAAATTTCCAGGAGATGTGGTCAGTTTTGCCTCAAGAGTTGTGATTTCACTACATGACCTAAACATCATTGTACTTGGTTCAAGAATAGCCACGCGCCATCAATATTGAAGCCTCAAGACTTGTTGTTTACATGAATTGAAGACATTTGGACATTGGATGATCCATTCAAGAGGTTTCCAATTGAACATTTGGGGGAATATGGGCCACCCCATGAGTCATATTTTACGTGTGTGATACAAGTAAAGTAGAGGTGAATTATATAACATACATGACCGTGGTTCTACTCCCTTTTGCCTTCCATAATAACCCTAAATGTTGCATAATAATAAAAAAAAATATAATGAATGTAAAAAAAAGTAACACAAATTTTTTTCACAACCCCTATGACCCAAGAACAACCATTTTCTTTGAATGTCATGATTCCAATTACAGAACTTTTTTATTTATATTTTAAGAAGATGTGTCTACGTTGAATCTATCTTTACGCTTTGAAGGCTGAAGCCTGATTGTGATGAGATGAGGGTTGTTGTTCTTCATGCCGAGTATAATACTCCATCCATGTAAAGGGAAATTGCAATTAGATCTTACTTAATCTATATTCCACTATCTACATTAATCATATTTACAGGATGGTGTTTCTCCTGGATAGACAGGCTCGTAAGGTCTCAAAGGTTGTGTGTCTACAGGCTCAGATGGTCACATCCTTGTTGCTCTGAATTAACGTACTCCAGATAATAAGGATAGTTATTGAAGCTTTTAAAAAATAATACATGGAAAAAAATTCTGAAGTGGTTGTATAAGTTTTTGGACCATTCGCCACAAGAACTTAAAAACCACCTTGGTGGTCACCTCCTGGACGACCTTCACGTCCTTGGACTGACCCCTCCTTCTGCGACATGTTTTGGGGTTGTAGCACCTGGAACTGATCCTGTTTATGCTACCACATATGCTATAAAATGATGTCGGAGAATCCCATTCACAAGCCAACAAACCTCAGAATATGAACATTTTTCTGAAGTATTTTTGGTTCATGATTATCTGTTTTAAGTATATTACTTTTGTACTGATCATTTGTGTAATTTACCATGTTATACTAGTTTTATTCTTCTTATGTAGTTAGTACAATATCTTTAAACTGTTCTGGTTATACATAGTAAAAGCTTAGAGTTATTTTGGAACCCTCTAAAAAATTATAAACACGTGGTTTCAAATATTGAGAAAATTTAATATTTGGTAAATTCATCAGGTTATTGACTCTAACTGGACTTAAAATAAGGGACTTATTTCTCAACTTTTTTAGACCAACTGCTTCTAATACCTGGTTCTTTTTCCATTGAACGACTTTTACCATTGCCGATATTGAGTCGACAGGCAGAAAGCCATGGTTTGGTGATGACATCTCTTGCAAATACTATGTGTAGGTCTTGGACGGAAGGGAACAAATAACAATCTTTTACTTATCTTATGAAAGTTTTACTTAAAGAAGTTTTTGTTCAACTTTTTGTCAATAGCCACAGACACTTTGAATCTATTTAGGGTCCTAAATGCCCACCATAGCACCAGAATCAATCCATAGCTGAGGCTCTGACAAAAAAAGTAATGCCAAAGATCCTGAAGAAGACACCCAACTCATGACTCATGACTTTGAGGATTTTTTTTTACCACTGGATCTAAAGTATTTTTATTGGGATGATTCGATTTTTTTTAACCTTATCCGTGTTAGATCTACTAAAGTGTTCATGTTCTTTGTAGACGGAGAGTGACTCTCTGCATCATCTTCCCAGGAACAATGGTGGCAACACCAAACATTTCCAAAAATGTGTCCCAAAAAGAGTTATTGTCATGAGAATCTTCCTAAGTGCTTAATGATCCTTTTACATTGACTGCTGGTAAGTTATGGAACGTATAATTTCCATTGGCAACACTGTTTCCGAGCACAACAATTTAGTCAGTATTATTAAAATCCTGACATTAAAACGAAATTTTGAGTATTTAACAAAAGTCCTTTAAAGTGATTTCCATTCAGATGTAGAACCTCTTATCGGGGTGGACGAGAGACTGCAGATGCATTCACATCTCTCATGGTGCTCCAGCTGGATGTCCCATAGACATTGTCTTGGTTTTAGTCTTTTCTTACGGTACGCAACTTCAGGCATGACCTTCAGAACTACAAAAGATTAATGTCACAAATTTGTATTTGATGTTATTGTCCCATAAAGCCAGTTGCTTGACATAAATCAACAGTTCATGGCTTGCAAAATTATTATCAATATTACCAGGAAGACTCATCTGGACAAAATGGGTCTAAAAAAACCCCAATACATGTTTTTCTCCTCATTGGAGCACAGTTCTTTGCTTGGTTCATGCTTGTTATGATAAATTATACAGCGGTGGAGGGGTAGTTACTACCAATTCTGAAAACACAATATCTGTTTAATCGAAATTCCTGACCTCGAAATTTAGAAGATTAGGGATTTATTGTTTAACAAATGAGGCCACGGTCGATTGAAGTTAACTCAAAAGATATTATCTAACTGTATAATAAAATCAAGACAAAGATCTTCAGAAGATTCGAAAAGAGTCAGAATTGTCTGGCAAATGTACAATTGAGTTTAACATTTTAAAATATTTTATTTTATATTCTTTCTTTCAAATATTTATAACATGAATGTTTGATTTTTTTAGACATAAAATTAAATAGAACAAAATTAAATTAAACATATACATAATAGAGATGAGCGAGCACTAAAATGCTCGGGTACTCGTTATTCGAGACGAACTTTTCCTGATGCTGGGTCTCGTCTCGAATAACGAGCCCCATTGAAGTCAATGGGAGACGCAGCATTTTTCAAGGGACCAAGGCTCTGCACAGGGAAGCTTGGCCAAACCCTGGGAACCTCAGAAAAGGATGGAAACACCACATGGACAGGAAACAGCAGGGGCAGAATGCATGGATGCCTCCGAGGCTGTTAATCACACCATATGCCAAAAATTATGGGCAACAGTCATGGCCATGACAGAGTTACAGAATGAAGCAAGATAGCATCTAAAAACGTCCAATATTGACCCTGACACTATAGGGACGGCATGCAGAGGCACAGCAGTAGTGCAGGCTAGAGAGTGGCATGGCGACATATCCTAAATGGACTCAGGCTTCAAACCAATGGGTGGCAGAGAGGAACCAAAGGAGGAGCAAGAAGCGCTCAAATAATATCGGTACATGATAAAAGTTTGCCAGTATATTTTGTGATACAGCAGGGTGTGGCGACAAAGTTACATGGAAGCCATGAAAACAATCCAAAATTCTGCCTGACACAGCTCGTTTTGATAAGGGACCATGTATGAGGCGCAGTGAACTAGTAGTAGATTAAAGGTGCTGCAGTTAAAACTATGTTAGTTGGATCTTGGCATGGAGCTGGCGCGCCGCTGCCAGGCGAGCTTTCGCCAATCCAAGCCCTGTCTCTAGGCTACTCCCCAAACAGCACTTCTTAATACCTTTTGTATAGATCAAGTGTAGTAGACGTCTTATAAGTTTGGGATATGGCGGGTGAGGGAATGTAAACAGATGCGCAAAGAACGCTGAAATGATATCGGTAAATGATAAAAGTTTGCCAGTATATTTTGTGGATTACACAGCAGGGTGGCGACAAAGTTAAAAGTTTATGTGTGGATGCCTTTAGCTCTTGGGCGGTGTGCCTTTTATCGCCTAGGCTCAGCAGTTTGAGCACCGCCTGCTGTCGTTAGCAACGGCCCTGCTGCTGTGCATAGAGCTACGACTGATGGCGCCATGGCCACGGATGGTAATCTTTCGTAGTAGAGGTGTGGAGGAGGGGTGGAGGAGGAGGAGGTATACTAGGCCTTTGAGACATGGACCGAGGTAGCCCGCAATCCTCTGCGTCGGCAGTATATGACCAGCCCCAGGGTCAGACTCGGTCCCAGCCTGCACCAAGTTAAGGTAGTAAGCATTCTTATAAGTTGGGATATGGCGGGTGAGGGAATGTAAACAGATGCACAAGAAGCGCATGATGCGCCATAGGACTGGCGCCCGCTGCCAGGCGAGCTTTCGCCAATCCAGCCCCTGTCTCTAGGCTACTCCCCAACCGCACTTCTAAGAGAACCTTTTGTATAGATCAAGTGTAGTAGCGTCTTATAAAGTTTAGGATATGTCGGGGTGAGGGGAATGTAAACAGATGCGCAAGAAGCGCTGAAATAATATTGGTAATATAAAAGTTTGCCAGTATTTTGTGGAAACACAGAGGTGGCGACAAAGTTAACAACTTTGATGTGGAATCCATGAAAACAACCCAATTTCTGCCTGACACAACCTCGTTTTATAAGGGGACGATGTATGATGGCAGCAGCTATATGTACACTTTGGAGGTAGCAATGGAGACAACGTGTGGAGGTGCTATGGAGACAATTTAATTTGGATAGTGCCTTTATGTGGCAGTCCAAAAAAGTTTTCAAACCAGAGGAGCGTAGGTGGCCCTCCAGAAATGAAATAGATTGAGTGCCTGTATGGTGGCAGTGCCAAAAAAGTTTTCAAACCAGAGGAGCAGGTAGGTGGCCCTCCAGAAAAATGAAATAGATTGAGTGCTGTATGTGGCCAAGTCCAAAAAATTTTCAAACCAGGGAGCAGGGTAGGTGGCCCTCCAGAAAATGAAATAGATTGAGTGCCTGTATGGGCACTCCAAAAATTGTTTAAACAGAGGACCGGGTAGGTGGCCCTCAGAAAAATAAATGCAAAAGTACTATAGCTAAACCAGTGGGCCCTGTCAAAAAATAGCCAGTTTCCTCGCTTTAGTGTACAAAGAGGAGGGAGAAGGAGGAAAATGAGGAGGAGGAGGAGTGGATAAATTATTCAGGTTGAGCTTCCTTACACCTGGGTGGAGATTGGAAAATTAGAGAATCCAGGCTTTATCATCTTATAAGCGTCGCCTGTCAGCGCTGTCAGTCGACAGGCGTGTACGCTATCGGTGATGATGCCCCAGCTGCACTGAAAACCCGCTCAGACAAGACGCTAGTAGCGGCAGGGCAGGCAAGAACCTCCAGGGCGTACAGCGCCAGTTTGTGCCCACATGTCCAGCTTTGAAACCCAGTAGTTTTGCTAGGGAGCTGTGTGATCATTTAGGACGATGGTATGGTCAGCTACTACTCCCTCACCATCTTCTGTAAAGATCAGCCCTACTCTGCCGAGACTGGGGACATGGTGGACAGTGTCTTGCTGGGTGACATAAAGCTGGCAAAAGCCTTGTAAGCGTACCTTGCCAGTGCTGGACAGCGCATGCTCGCCTACTCTCCCTCGCGACTTGTCCCGCAGAAGTACGCCCTCTGCGCTCGCGCTGTCAGAAGGGAAATACTGTTTCAGCTTGTGCCACCAGGGCCTGCTGGTATTCTGCCTTCTCACACTCCTTTCCTCTCCAGGGATGAGAGTGGAAGATTTTGCTTGTACCGTGGGTCCAGGAGAGTGAATGACCCAGTAACGGTGGCTGTAGAATAAATTCTTTGACACGGCGCGGGTCACGGGATAGGCAGCCTAGCATGAAATCTGCCATATGCGCCAGAGTACAAACGCGTAAGAATTCACTCCCCTCACTGGCTGACTGTCCATTTCCTCATCCTCCAACTCTCTCCAACTCTCTCTTCTTCTGCCCATACACGCTGAACGTGGAGGACTCAACAATGGTCCCCTCTTGTGTCTCGCCAACATTCTCCTCCCTCTTCTCCTCATCCTCCTCCACCTCCACCTCCACCCCTCCTCCTATATGCGCTGAGAAACAGACCTAAGGGTGCTTGGCTATCAACAAGGAATCTTCTTCCCCCTCTCTTGTGACGAGCGCAAAGCTTCCGATTATGCTGATCAGAGAGTTTTTCAACAGGCCAAGCAGCGGGGATGGTGAGGCTGATGATGGCGGCATCGCCACTGACCATCTGTGTGACTCCTCGAAGTTAATCAGCAACCTGACGAGTATCAGACACCCAGTCCACTCCTCATTGTAGACTTGAGAAGCTGACTGACTGACTACCAGTTTCTGGTGGAAGTTGAATCTGGCAGTTACAACGCTCGGCGCTGCTGGTAAACTCTGGATACATGGTTAATTTGAATTCCACTCGTGGGCACGTCACACAACAGTCGGTGAGCGGGCGTTGGAGGCGGCGCTGCGCTGCCTGAGAGTGGCAGCATCTGTGCTGGACTTCCTGAAATGCGCACATATGCGGCGCACCTTCGTGAGCAAATCAGACAGATTGCGGTATGTCTAAGGAAACGCTGAACTATCA
Organism: Engystomops pustulosus; assembly: GCA_019512145.1. Taxonomy (NCBI): domain Eukaryota; kingdom Metazoa; phylum Chordata; class Amphibia; order Anura; family Leptodactylidae; genus Engystomops; species Engystomops pustulosus. The sequence continues at coordinate 8,722,134 of CM033642.1, read as the reverse complement.
GTCTTAACACATGGGCCAGGCAGGGCACATGTGTCAGTCTGCCGAGTTGCAGAGCCGCCACCAGGTTACGGCCGTTGTCAACACACAACCATGCCTGGCTTCAGGTTCAGCGGTTGCCAGCCACAGATCAGTTCTGCGCCGTGATGCCCTGTAATAGCTCTTGGGTGGATATGCGTCACTAAGCGCTAAACAACAGCTGTCGCACGTCTCACTCCTAAATTCCTGACAATTGGCTAGTATATGCACTGCAGCAAGGACACACCAGCAATCAACCAGAAATAAAATGTATATAAACGCTATTGTAGGCGTAAGAAGCCGTTTGGATTCTCCTTGGCTATTTTCTAGCCAAGTAGGAAAGCCACTGATGAGATGACGCTGAGTTATGAAAAAATAAACGTAAAATAAAAAGAAACTGGCCAGACTGTGCCTATTGAATCAAACCCCTAATAAATTTTCCCACTTCGGTCTTTGCGATGGATATTGCGTCACTAAGCGCTAAACACAGCGGTCGCAAGTCTCACTCCAATTCCTGACAATTGGCTAGTATCTGCACTGCAGCAAGGACAACCACCAGCAGATCAACCAGAAATAAAATATATATAACGCTATGTAGGCGAAGTAAGCCGTTTGGATTCTCCTTTGGCTATTTCTAGCCAAGTATGAAAGCAACTGATGAGATGACGCTGAGTTATGAAAAAATAAACGTTAAAATAAAAAGAAACTGCCAGACTGTGCTAATGTGAAATCAAACCCCTAATAAATTTTCCCACTTTGGTGTTTGAGGTGGATATGTGGTGTCACTAAGAGTCTACACACAACGGTAGCAAGTCCCCCTGCAAATTCCTCACAAATATGGTACTAGCTGCAAATAAAAAACAAAAAAAGATATAACGTTATTGTAGCCCTAAGAAGGGCTGTTGGGTTTCGTGTAATCACTCTGCCTAACACTATTCTAATAGAACACCTAACGCTTTCCCTGACCACAGCAACTCTCTCCCTAGCGGCATCCAGACACAGAATGAATCCGAGCAGCGCAGCAGGGGCTAGTCTATTATCCAGGGTCACCTGATCTGGCCAGTCAACCAATGCTATCGACGTGTAAGGGTCCACGTCATGCTGTGGATGCAGAGTCCCTGGTGTGATTGGCTCTGTTTCTGGCCGCCAAAAAGCAAAACGGCGGGAGCTGCCATTTTCTCGAGCGGGCGAAGTATTCGTCCGAGCACGAGCAGTTTCGAGTACGCTAATGCTCGAACGAGCATCAACTCGGCGCAGTATGTTCGCTCATCTCTATAAATAACCTTTTAATCAACTTTGCAGAAATCAGTAGTCGCTATTATAAATGAGGAATAACACTATTTCTGGGCAGTATTACATAACATGAAATCTTAATTTAACAGCAGTTTTTTCCCTTTCTGCTGTGATGCATTGCTCCCCTCTCCTTTTTCCATAGACACCTGACATCTAATATTTCAGTGACGTCTTTCCATCTTGCTAGCAAGATGGAATTCAGCTGAAAGTTCCGTATAAACAACAGGATAATACCATATTTTTGTAGACTATAAGATACACTTTTAGCAAAAAAAATCTAGACTGAATGTCTTGAGAATCCGGCACTGCCGGAACCTCATGACCACTGTCCTGGAGATAAAGTGAAGGGCTGAAAAAGCTTTGCACCCGATCTCTAAGAAAGCTTCTGCACTGCCCTCTCTATGCCAGTACCGACATGAGTATTAATGCAAGATCTTGAGTAATGTAAGAAGTATGTGACTGATCACATGCATCCTGGATCATCTGCAAGGTCCTTAAACCCTCTTATACTGCCAGGGGATGGGGCCTGAAAAGCCAGAGTAGAAATTGTGTTCGGGACTGGGTATGAAGAAGATCTGTGTGTGAGTTAGTGAATGGTTGCAGAGGTATTGTGAGTAAATGGTTGTAGCAAAGCTGTGTAAGCAAATGAATGTTAGCAGAGCTGTGTGTGAGAGTATGGATGAAGCAGAGCTGTGTGTGAGAGTATGGATGAAGCAGAGCTGTGTGTGAGAGTATGGATGAAGTGGAGCTGTGTGTGAGAGTATGAATGAAGCGGAGCTGTGTGTGAGAGTATGGATTAAGCAGAGTTCTGTGTGAATGAATGGATGTAATTGATCTGTGAGTGATGTGCTTGTGTGAGACAAACATGATTTTTTCCTTTTTTTGGATGACTAAATCTGGGGTGAGTCTTATAGTCTGAAAAATAGAGCCAAAGTAAGCATTTCATTTGGAGAAGATAAAATATAAAAATGTTTCAGGGCTTTGCTGGTACTTTTTATTTAAAGTACGTAGAATTATTTCTGGCTATATGCAAAATATATTGCATAATGAATTAATGAATAATCACGGGTTTGCAAACATGGGTTCAATCTAATCAATTAGTGTAAATTCACTCTTTTTATGCATTTGTGAAGCGTAATTGTTCTAATTGTTTATTACATTTTTTTTTCTAATTTGCAGTGCTGTTGTGACGCAGTTATGTTGCACGTGCAGCAAATTACATCGAAATCTGTTACGGTTTACCGCGGAAAATTACCAAAATAATTGATGCTAAACTGATGTTTTTTTTACATGAAGATTTTCGGATTACATAATTATCCTTTGCTCTGTCTTTCTTGACAGAAATATGCTATACAATTATTTAGAAATAAACTTCATTCACATGCAGGTGAGGGTATATACTAGCGCCTTTTTTATAGTAGTACAACTATATTATTATTTATCATTTTTATGATTAAAAAATAAAAACATTAAATAAAGAAATGGCTCTATAAAAAATAATATAATAAAATATTAAAAAAATAAAAAGAATAATTAAAAATAATAGAAAAATTATACATACAAAAGTTTTTTAAAAAATCAATCTATGGGGCACATTTATCATATGCTGGCTGCAAGATGCATCCCCTGCCCACCTGCAGCCGCCACATCTATCAGGAAGGTTTGGCTTCCTAATAAATCCGCTGGGTGGCAGCACCACACTGCGCCGGCAGGGCAGTTATACGGCAGGTGCCGGTATGAGCGCAGGCTATAGGTAGTACGCACACCAGGGCAGGAATGTCCACCGGCGCACTGATCTGCGGGGCCAGCCCCATTCACACCCATCTATCCACATTTGGTGTGGAGGTGGAGAAATGATGGAAATGGGTCCAGATTTCAGGCCCTATATGTGGCCACGGCGCCATACGGGAGTGTAGCCGGGAGAAAGATAGGACATGCCCTATCTTTTCCCGTAATACAGCGCCGTGCGCCATATATCGCTATGGAGAGGGGCGGAGGTGAGGTGCTCAACCCCTCCTCCTCTACCAGGCGCCGTCGTGTGCCAGCTGTTCTACAGTATGGCGTGCACATTGTCGTGTGAATGTAGCCTAAAACAGTAAAAATCATAAACATGTTAGGTATCTCCTCGCCCCAAAATGTCTGATCTATCAAAATATAATAAAGTTTTTTCCCCGGTGTTTAACCCCGTAACAAAAATTGCCACTTTTTTTGCCATTTTGAAAAATATAAAAAATTTTATCAAAAGGCTGTACAGTTGGTAGCATTGAAAACATAAGTCTCAAAGTCACAAAAAATGACACCACCCACAGCTCCGTACACTGAAGTATGAAAAAAGTTATTTGCGCCAGAAGATGGCAAAATTAAGAAACTTGTTTTGTACAGGAGGTTTTAATTGTTGTAAATGTATGAAGCAATTATAAAACCTATACAAATTTGGTATACCCGTGATCGTACCAACCCATGAAGGAGCAATGTAATTTGGGGCAACCAGTGAAAGCGGAAAAGTCTAAGCCCAGAAGAAAATCGCGCAAGTACATTTATCCACCAATTTCACTGCATTTGGAATGTTTTTTCCACTTCCCAGTACACGTCATGGAATATTAAATACCGTCACTATGAAAAAATGTAAAAATATTTCAGGCTTGCTCGTACATTTTATTTAAAGTGACGTAGAATTATTTCTGGCTATATGCAAAATATATGCATAATGAATAATGAATAATCACGGGTTGCAAAAATGGGTTCAATCTAATCAATTAGTGTAAATTCACTCTTTTTATGCATTTGTGAAGCGTAATTGTTCTAATTGTTTATTACATTTTTTTTCTAATTTGCAGTGTGTGTGTGGACGCAGTTATGTTGCACGTGCAGCCAAATTACATCGAAATCTGTTACGGGTACGCGGAAAATTACCAAAATAATTGATGCTAAACATGATGTTTTTTTTACATGAAGATTTTGGATTACATATTATCCTTTGCTCTGTCTTTCTTGACAGAAAATGCTATACTTATTTAGAAATAAACTTTCATTCACATGCAGGTGAGGGTATATACTAGGCCTTTTTAAGTAGTTACAACTATAATTATTTATCATTTATGATTAAAAATGCAAAAATTATAAAGAAATGGCTCTATAAAAAATAATATAATAAATATTAAAAAAATAAAAGAATAATAAAAATAATAGAAAAAATATACATAAAAGTTTTTTAAAAAATAATCTATGGGGCACATTTATCATATGCGGCTGCAAGATGCATCCCCGTGCCCACTGCAGCCTGGGCCACATCATCAGGAAGGTTTGGCTTCCTAATAAATCAGTGGGTGGCAGCACCCACACTGCGCGGCAGGGCAGTTATACGGCAGGTGCGGTATGAGCGCAGGCTATAGGTAGTACGCACACCAGGGCAGGAATGTCACCGGCGCACTGATCTGCGGGGCAGCCCCATCACACCCATCTATCCAATTTGGTGTGGAGGTGGAGAAATGATGGAAATGGGTCAGATTTCAGGCCTATAGTGGCCACGGCGGCCATACGGGAGTGTAGCCGGGAGAAGATAGGACAGCCCTATCTTTTCCCGTAATACAGCGCCGTGCGCCATATATCGTATGGAGAGGGGCGGAGGTGAGGTGCTCAACCCCTCCTCCTCTACCAGGCGCCGTCGCGTGCCAGCCAGTTCTACAGTATGGCGTGCACATTGTCGTGTGAATGTAGCCTAAAACAGTAAAAATAATAAAACATGTAGGATCTCCTCGCCCAAAATGTTGACTATCAAATATAATAAAGTTTTTTCCGGTGTTTAACCCCGTAACAAAAATTGCCACTTTTTTTGCCATTTTGAAAATATAAAAAATTTTATCAAAAGGCTGTACAGTGGTAGCATTGAAAACATAAGTCTCAAAGTCACAAAAAATGACACCACCCACAGCTCCGTACACTGAGTATGAAAAAGTTATTTGCGCAGAAGATGGCAAAATTAAGAAACTTTTGTACGTTTTGTACAGGAGGTTTAAGGTTGTTAAATGTTGAAGCAATG